>JBBPBX010034318.1:3432-32703 GCA_038048925.1 Garcialebias charrua
CTTCGCGGGACTTCTCTGCTGCTTCATCGCTCGATCAGAGGTGAGCTTGCTCCCTACACAGAGCGCACAGAGACTTATTCCTATGTACTACTGGACTAGCGAAAGCTAGTCCGGCACATTTTTCCTTAACCCCAAAGTTTTTTCTTCTCCTCTTTCCGCAGACTGCTTCGCTCGACGGCGCTAACTGCGTCACACCACTACCTCTGCTAATTCATAGCAGGCTAGCCAGCGAAAGTGACGCGACGGAGGAGACATCTCAAATAAAGAGAAAAAAGATCTTGGAAGGACTCGCTCATCTTATCTCGGATATGTCTCCGGAGAAAAGCAAAAGACAAGACTTCCAAAAAAGGCCAGCAGAGCGGCGAGCCCACCCTCGCGCGCCTGCCCCAGTGGATGTGGTTTTTCCCTCTCAGCGACGGACACCCATGAGGCCTGTCCCGTCTGCTTGGGAATGTTGCACGCGAACATGGCGCTGGACGCACCCGAGTCTTGCCCACACTGCAGCCAGATGCTGGAGACGTGAGGAGGCACCGGGCGGACTTCGTCGCCAAGGCCATGGGGGCTGCTGCGGCGCCAGCAGACCCAGGCACAACTGAGCCTCTGACTCCCACTCGGGAGCTCGAGAGCATGGCTTTGGACGACAACACCCGAGTCGAATGGGGCGACAGCCCAGATGTGTTGCCCCCCATGGTGGACTTAACAGTTGAATTTGACACTCGAAGCATGATGAACGAGATCTCGATTTCAGCCTCAGGTGAATTTTCCGCGGACGAGGCCGACGTCGGATACGGGGAACAAGGAGAAGACCTCTCCCGCACCCCGGTGCCTGTACTGCCGGAGACTGACTTTTCCATCCCTGCTCTGTTCGACTTGTGTCACAGAGTAGCGGACGCACTGTAGATCCCATGGCCAGAGCCTCCACCTTGTCAACAAGTCACAAGGTTGGCAGGAAATTATTTTTACTCAAAGCAGCAGGCCGCCACGAAGCAAAGGATACTCGTTTTTCCTGACTTAATCACAGAACTGACTCGCACCTGGTCTCAGCCCAGAGCCCCCATGCTACTGCCGCTCTAGCAGTTTCTCGATGTGGACGGGATGGATGAAGTGGGAATAGCCAACGTGCCTCAAATCGAGGACACGCTGGCGTCTCACCTGGCTCCCAAGTCATCAGGGACAAAAACAACTCTCCCCAACAAGGCTTGTCAAGCCTCGGCTTCTCTGCTCGAGAAATGCTACAGGGCTCAGGGTCTCGCGATCCGCACTATGAACGTGTCCGCAATGATGCAAGCTTACCTGGCTGAAAAACTACAGGAGCTCAAGGTAACGACAGACAAGCAAGCCGCCGCGGAGCTGCTGGATGAAGCCTGCAGGGCAACAGACTTTGTGCTCCGTATGATGGGGACAACAGCTGTTGCGCAAGGCAGATGAATGGTGGAGGTGGTTATCGCAATACGCCATCTGTGGATGACCTTAACTGACCTCCCGGAGGGACAGAAAGTTCCTTTTCTCCACCATTCAATAGAACCGACGGGACTTTTTAGGAAAGCGCTGGATCGAATTCAGACCAGGCTGGACCAGAGGCGCAAACAGGCTGAAGCTCTCCGAGTGGGCATCCCCAGGAGAACCTTCGTCCCCCCAAGGAATCAGCTGAGAGCAGAGTACCGCAGCCTCGACACCATTCAGCCACAGGTGCCCCACCGCAAAAGCGGCTGATGTACGAGGTCGAGCACCGGCAGAGACCACCGCCGGCTCCACCTCGGACCGAGCACACCTGGAGTAAGAACAGATTTGTTCCCCGCCAGGCGGACCAGTACAGAACCTCCTCGGCAAACCGGGACACCAAAAGTGTGCCTGATGAACCAGGATCGCTTCTTGACTTTACACGATCACTCGCCCACGTGGTACGGGAAATGATCTCTTTACGTCCAGACTTTTTTTGTAGCACGGTACAAAAGGCTGGTGACTTTGTTTTAAACACAAATCATGTTCTTTCTGCTGTGAGTGACATAAAGTCAAATATATCGTTACACATAAGCAAGAATAAAGCTAAAAAAAACAGCCCCTCTCTGTTTTCTTGACTAAAAAACAAACAAACACAATAACATCAGCAGAACGGGTCCCTCTGTCCTGCCAGCCAACATAAAGGGAGGGGGCCATCTCCCCCCCCTCCCTCATGGCTCACGGGTGTTAGCCTGATCAATGAAACCCAGTAGGGTGCCTCAGTTCTGTCTGCAACAGACAGGTCCAGAGGTGTCTGCAAGCAGGCTCCACACTCCTCACAGAGACAGGTGAGCGGGGGTCACATGCTCCAGCCCCTGCTCCGTTGTAAACCACAGGGCAGACAATACACAAACCAAACAAACCCGTGACGCGTCCGCGTTCCAGGGGTGCGCGCCGACAGAATCTGGCGACCCACCTTCCTGGCCACCTATTCAATGGTTACCAGTAAGGGACGGGGGGTCACGGCAGAAGCCTGCAGGCTAACACCAGCTTCACACGTTCACAAAAGCAGTTGTGATGAAACTGCAGTGTGTGTAAACAAACCAGGGCTGAATCAGACTCCTCTTCATTTTAATCGAAGAGGACTTAGCTCTTTGTCACCAACCAACATAAAGTCTGCTTGGCACAAAGGACCATCTTCACATTCTCATGATGAAGCTGCCCCCTTATCTGTGGTGGGCTACACGTAATGCTCAAGCAGTGATCTTGCAGCACGTGACCTAGCTCAATGTGCTGACTCAGTTATGCTCTTAAACGACGTACCCCCACCAGGTAAAAAAAAAAAAAAACACCGGTGGTTTGTCAGGCTCCAGGACCCCTTTAAGGCCGGAGACCAGTAAACAAGGCCCAACCAGGAAACGGGCTGGGGCCAGGAGATCTGCTCGTTTACAAAACTTGCAACTCCTCCGATCCATGGTCCCCAACAAGAAGAGGAAAAACAGACATTCTGTCCCGCTTTTGTCTAATAATGACAACAGATTGCCTCTGTCCCCAGTCACTTTTGATCAGAGCAGTAGGGTGGTACATCTGCAGGAAGGTCCTCTCCCTAACCTGGTTGACCTTCAAGGGACCACAGGATTTAGGGCCCTAGAGGGAGAGCTGGTTCTACCAACTGCTCCTCTGCAGGGACCCTCCACGTCACCAGAAGGGACAGTCTCGCCACTTAGGCTGAGAGCTGTGGCAAATTTCAGTTTGGTGGCGGAAAGGGACAAGCTGGTGGCCTCAGGCCTGCCAGAAAATGTGGTAAATACCATTCAAAATGCACAAGCTGGGTCAACTCAGTGTCTTTACGCAAGGAAGTGGCATATTTTTGAAGCCTGGTGCACAGGGCGGCCGTGGTGTAGTGGTAATGGCAGTCGACCCCTGATCGGAAGGTTGGAGGTTCGAATCCCGCATCCGCCCACCATGTGTCGTTGTGTCCCTGGGCAAGACACTTAACCCCGAGTTGCTCCCGGTAGGTCTGGATGGCGCCTTGCAAGGCAGGCTACCACTACCGGTGTATGAATGTCTGAATGAATGGGTGGATGGCTGGTATTGTAAAGCGCTTTGGGGCTCCTCACAGGGGGCTGGAAAGCGCTATATAAATAAGCTCCATTTACCATTTACCATTTACCAGAAAGAAACATTATTTCTTATTCATGTGACCTGGCTCAGCTCCTCACCTTTCTTCAGGACTTGCTGGAGAAAGGTTGTTCTTTTTCAACATTTTAAGTGTTCCAATCAGCTATTTCTGCCTGTCACGAAGGCTGGGGAAGCAGGACACCTGGCGCGCATCCTTTCATAATAAGATTTATGAAGGGCGTGCTAAGAAAGAGACCCCCCAGCAGGATCTTGACCCCTGGATGGGATCTTAATCTGGTCTTGGGGGCTCTCTGTGATCCCCCATTCGAGCCACTGAGCGACATTAAGATAGACTTATTATCTTATAAGAACGCTCTTCTTCTGGCTCTTTGCTCGGTGAAACGTGTGGGTGACCTCCATGCCTTGTCTGTACATCCAATGTGTACAAGGTTTGCCCCTGATGGGTCAAAGGTTACCCTAAGGCCTAATCTTGCATATACCCCCAAGGTCTTGACTCTAAACCACAGAAGTCTGGACTTTGATCTCTTTTCTTTTCCACCTGCTCCTGTCCTCACTCAGGAACAGGAAAGGCTCAAGGCTCTCTGCCCTATGAGAGCTTTAAGCACTTACATGCAGAGAACAGCGGAATGGAGAAAAACAATCAACTGTTTGTGTGCTTTGCAGCACCTGCTACCGGAAAGGCTCTATCAAAGCAGCGCCTCTCACACTGGGTGACTGAGGCCATTAAAAGGACGTACAGTAGCAAAGGTCAACAGGTGCCCTCTGGAGTGCACACTCACTCTAATTGGGGCTTGGCCACCTCGTGGTCACTGTTCAAGGGTGTACCAGTTTCAGACATTTGTGCTGCTGCGAGTCTGCGAACTGGAGCTCATTAAACACTTTTGCAAAGCATTATAGTTTGGATGTTACTGTGTGTGATGTCACTTAGGCTGTCCTTTCTAACACACAGTAGAAAGCGACCTTGAGATGCCTATTGAATAAAGGCGGACGTTCACACTGGGATGCATTTTACTGAGCATTTCAAGGGTGTGAATGAATTACGTTCCCATAGCATATGTTGCACAGAGAAACGTGACTGAAAGGGAACTGAAAGTTATGCACCATAACTCATGTTCCCTGAAGGAAGGGAACGAAGTGCAACATAGTTGGCCTTTTCAATGCTGAAAGCTCGGTGAAGTGAATCTTGGAGATTGATGAATGGGCGTCAGTGGCTTAAGTACACAGAGGGCGGGGCCTCTGGTGCAACGCTTTTGCCCCTGCCGTAAAGACGTGAATGTATTCCTTCAGGTAATCGTGCGGGGGCGCAATTCCCATAGCATATGTTGCACCTCGTTCCCTTCCTTCAGGGAACATAAGTTATGGTGCATAACTTTCAGTTTTTCTTCCTGCACCAGGTCTCCAGGTGTTCTACCTCCATAATTTAAGGAAACTATGCTTTTACACTGCATAAAATAGTTTACTCAAATCATTGGAGTGGCCGTTGCGGTGGAAGAAGATTATATGCAGGGGATATCGTTATGTGGCTTGAATGGTGTTCTTTCTGCTCTGTCATTTTTGGGTTGACCTTCTGAACCCAACCTGCAACAACATTTATTATTTTATTTTTTTTACGTTTGTGTAACTGTTAGTTTGGACACACTGAGTCACATACAGGTAGTCCCCGACTTACAAGCACTCTTACTTACGAGGTTCCGGACTTACAAATATGCATCTCATAAAAATAAATAAAAAAAATAAAAAATTTGGGTGATCCTACTTACGAATTTCCGACATACAAGCAGCTCGTAGGTACGGAACTCGCTCGTAAGTCGGGGACTACCTGTATTGTTTTTCTATTTATTATTCACTAAATTGAACCATGCAAAAAATACAAAATAGTAACAAATGCACTCAATGAACAAATGTAAATTTCATATAGTGAGCTACTCTAGAAGTATCCAACAACCACCTTGTGTTTCTGCATGTGTGTTCTGGTGGTCCTATTACAGCTGGGAAGAAGTCATCATTCTTAAGTACTTTTACACTAACTAAATAGTCTAAATAGTCTGTGTTTATTAAACCTTAACAACCAAATCTACATTTACCGGTAATTTACAATGATTTGTCAATAGCTTAAACTAAATTACTCTTTGCAACCACATAGCAGCACATTGACAATTTGTTCTGTTGTTCTTAATAGCTTCATATTACTCATTGTTAAGGAACTAATCACCACTGTAATTTAAAATTAGCTGTGTGGTTACTTGAATCAAATTCCTATCAAAGCAAACAAAATCAAAAACTTTTTTGTGTGTTTAGTTTTTATACATTAGGAAAAAAAAAACATTTCCCAAGACATCAGTGATAAAAATATAACATTATAGTGAATGTAGAAAAACAAAAATCAGTGGAGGCGGCACTGTGGCATCGTTGGTAGAGCTGTTGTTTCTCAGCGACAAGGTTGCTGGATCCAAACCTGGTAGTGGGCCTTTCTGTGTGGAGTTTGCAGGTTTTCTTCATGCATGTTACATGTTTCCTCAGATGATGTATGTCCTAAAATAATCTGTGCTTGTTAAAGAGAAGACAGGAAGTCAGTTATGCTGGATCCTCACAAAACGCTTTTCACGCAGCCGAAGCAGCCACTTTACATTGAAAGTCTATATGGCCGGGCATCTTGGTGCAGCGGGGCGTGACGCGGCGCGTCTTCAGCATTTCAAGCAGAGCAACAGCGCCCGGCAGTCCCTTTCCACGCACGCGCGCGTCCGCAGCAGCCGAGCAGCCGAGCAGCAGAAGCAAGAATATTCTTGCTTCTGCTGCTCGCTGCGTCGCAGCAACCAATCGGGAGAGACTCTGCTATGTGATGACGCAACGACGACGGGACTTTTTGTGGACTTTTTAAACTTACCCCGTCGAGCCTCCGTGGCGAAAACAGCCTCCGGTAGTAAACCTGGCATTTTTAAAGTTGCTGCTGTCCACTCGAGCGTACATCACCCCAAACATTAAAAAAAGTTTTAATCTCAACAAAGACTTTTGGAGCTGCAGTTCGGCTCGTAGAAAACCCACTCAAGTGTTAACGAGGCTCACGTACAGCTGATTTTATCTGTTGGGCACAGAAAAACAACACATATCTGACCGGGAAGTGAGCCAGACGCTCCTCCCACTGCGCGTCTGCAGACACGTTTGGTGGAAACAGACATCTGTTGACAAGCAGCAAGCACGGTGCGTTGGGAGCTTTTTGATGCGTTTAGTGGGGATGTCGCATTAGACTTCTGCAGCCTCAACAGCCACCTGAAGGAGATACTTTTTTTTATCTGCTGCATGCACACAAGGACAGTTGCACACAAACACCGCAAAATGCTTAGATTGAACCAGATAAGCCTTTTTGGCACACATGAATAAAATACTGATACACGAAAGGCCGAGCTCCTGTCCCCTTTAACAGGAGGAGCCTAGAGAATATAGGGATGGATGCTTCCTGTCTTAGGGGTTTTGTCTTTCTGGAACCTCATCGAAGCCTCAGCGTTGAGTCTGTAAGTTTTCCTGCCTTTAAAATAAATTAAATGGTAAAATGTTATCAGATTCAGCTGTCATTTGTGTTGGTACATGTCTTCTCTCCAACTGGGAACAAAAGAGCCAGCTTTAAACAGTGTGGTCGAATGGCGACTTGTATGTGTGGGTTCTCTCCGAGTACTCCGGTTTCCTCCAACAGACCAAAAACATGCATGCTAGGCTGATTAGTAACTCTAATGGTCCCTAGGTGTGAGTGAGAAAGTGAATGGTTGTTTGTCTCATATGTCGCTGTGTCCCTGTGATAGACTGGAGACTTGTCCTTGGCATACCCTGCGTCTCGCACAATAACTGCTGGTTCCCTTATCAGTCTTGTCACTCAGTGCAACATATCACTATGGGAAATTGTGCCCGCGCAGTTTTACCTGAAGGAATACAATCAGGCCTTTATGGCAGGGGCGTCAGCGTTATGCCAGAGGCCACGCCCTCTGAGTACTTAAGCCGCTGATGCCCATCCATCGATCTCTTATTGCCCTTCACCTCACTTAAACCTGAACTCTCTCTCTTCGCGGGACTTCTGTGTTGCTTCATCACTCGACCAGAGGTGAGCTTGCTCCCTACACAGAGCGTACAGAGAATTATTCCTGCGTACTACTGGGTTAGCGAAAGCTATTCTGGCACATTTTTCCTTAACCTCAAAGTTTTTTCTTCTCCTCTTTCCGCAGACTGCTTCGCTCAATGGCGCAAAATGCGTCACACCGCTACCTCTGCTAACTCGTAGCAAGGCTAGCCAGCAAAAGCAACGCAACGGAGGAGACGTCTCAAATCAGAAGAAAAATGATCTTGGAAGGACTCACTCGCCTTATCTCGGACATGCCTCAGGAGAAAAGAAAGCGAAAGACAAGACTTCCAAAAAAGACCAGCAGAGTGGCAAGTCCGACCTCGCGCGCCTGCCCTAACGGATGCGTTTTTTCCCTCTCAGCAACGGACACCCATGAGGCCTGTCCCGTCTGCTTGGGTATACTACACGCGAACATGGCGCTGGATGCACCTGACTTTTGCCCACACTGCAGCCAGATGCTGGAGGCGGTGAGGAGGCATAGGGCGGACTTCGTCACCAAGGCTATGGGGGCTGTGGCGGGGCCGGCAGACCCAGACACCACTGAGCCTCTGACTCCCACGCCGGAGCTCGAGAGCATGGCTTTGGATGACAGCACCCGAGTCGAATGGGGCGACAGCCCAGATGTGCTGGCCCCCATGGTGGACTTAACTGTCGACTTTGACACTCGAGGCATGATGAACGAGGACGAGATCTCGATTTCAGCCTCAGGTGAATTTTCTGCGGACGAGGCCGACGTCGGGTACGGGGAACAGGGAGAAGACCTCTCCCGCACCCCGGTACCTGTGCTCCCTGAGACGGACTTTTCCATCCCTGCTCTGTTCGACTTGTGTCACAGAGCAGCGGACGCGCTGCAAATCCCATGGCCGGAGCCTCCACCTCGTCAACAAGTCACAAGGTTGGCAGGAAATTATTTTTATTCAAAGCAGCAGGCCGCCACGAGGCAAATGATGCCCGTCTTCCTGGACTTCCTCACAGAACTGACTCGCACCTGGTCTCAGCCTAGGGCGCCCATGCTGTTACCGCTCTCACAGTTTCTCGACGTGGATAGGATGGATGAGGTGGGAATAGCCAACGTGCCGCAAATTGAGGACGCGTTGGCGTCTCATCTGGCTTCCAAGTCATCCGGGACAAAACAGACTCTCTCCAGCAAAGCCTATGTCTGCTCGAGAAGTGCTACAGGGCTCAGGGTCTTGTAGCACGCGCGATGAACGCGTCCACAATGATGCAAGCTTACCTGGCTGAAAAACTACAGGAGCTCCAGGTAACGACAGACATGCAAGCTGCCGCCGACCTGCTGGATGAAGCCCGCAGTTCAACAGACTTTGTGCTCCGCATGATGGGGACAGCAGCTGTTGTTCAGGGTAGGGGAATGGCAGAAGTGGTCATCGCAATACGCCATCTGTGGATGACCCTGACTGACCTCCCGGAGGGACAGAAAATTCCTTTTCTCCACCATTCAATAGAACCGACGGGCTTTTTGGAAAAGCGCTCGATCGAATTCAGACCAGGCTGGACCAGAGGCGCAAACAGGCTGAAGCTCTCCGGGTGGGCATCCCCAGGAGAACCTTCGCCCCCCCCAGGGAATCAGCTGGGAGCAGAGCACCGCAGCCTCGACACCACTCAGCCACACGTGCCCCACCGCAAAAGCGGCCGGCGTACGAGGTCGAGCACCGGCAGAGACCACCGCCGGCTCCACCTCGGACTGAACACGCCTGGAGTAAGAACAGATTTGTTCCCCGCCAGGCGGACCGGTACAGAACCTCCTCGGCAAACCGGGACACCAAACAGAAGCGTGCCTGATGAACCAGGTCCGCTTCATAACTTTACACGATCACCCGCCCAAGTGGTACGGGAAATGATCTTTTCACGTCCAGACTTTGTTTGTAGCACGGTACAAAAAGCTGGTGATTCTGTTTTAGACACAAATCATGTTCTTTATGCTGTGAGTGACATAAAGCCAAATATGTCGTTACACATAAGCACGAATAAAGTTAAAAAAACAAACTTTGTTTTCTTGACTAAAAAAACCCCAACAACAACAACAAACATAGTACCATCAGCAGAACAGTCCCCTCTGTTCTCCCAGTCGACATAAAGGACGGGGGCCATCTTCCCCCCCTCCCTCACGACTCACGGGGTGTTAGCCTAATTGATAAACCCTAGCAGGGCGCCTCTGCTATGTCTGTAACAGACAAGCACAGAGGCGCCTGCGAACAGGCCCGTGTCTCCTCACAGAGGCAGGTGAGCGGTGTCACGTGTTCCACCCCCGCTCCGTTCTAAACCACGGAGCCGGGAATACACAAATCAACCAAACCCGTGACACCTCCGCGCTCCAGGGATGCGCGCCGACAGAATCTGATGACCCACCTTCCTGGCCACTCATTCATTGAACGCCAATAAGGGACGGGGGGCCGCGACAGAAGCCCGTAGGCCAACACCAGTGTCACACATTCATTCTAATGCTGAAGTTGTCCCATTGTTTTCAATGGGCGATGCTTCATGCTTAAACAGTGATTCTGCAGCGTGTAACTGCGCTCACTGTACTGACCCAAACAGGGAACGGGCTGGAGTCAGGAGATCTGATCGTTTACAAAACGTGCATCCTCCCGACCCACGACCCCCAATAAAAGGAGGAAAAGTAGACACTCTGTTCAGCCTTTATCTAATAATGACAGCAGATTGTCTCTGCTTCCAAAAACTCCTGGTCAGAATGGTATGGAGGTACGTCTGTGGGAAGGTCCTCTTCCTAACCTGGTCGACCTTCAAAGGACCACTGAAATCAGGGTCTCTGAGGGAGAGCTCGTCCCACCACCTGTTCCTCTCCAAGGACTGTCTACGTCACCAGAAGGAACAGTTTCGCCAATTAAGCTGAAAACTGCTGCTAATTTTAGCTTGGCGGAGAAGAACAGACTGATGGCCTCAGGCCTGCCAGAGAATGTGGTAGAAACCATTCAAAATGCACGTGTTGTGTCAACATATTCTCTCTATGCACGGAAATGGCATATTTTTGAAGCTTGGTGCACAGAAAGAAATATAATTTCTTATTCATGTGACCTGGCTCAGTTCCTCACCTTTCTTCAGGACTTGCTAGTGAAAGGTCGCTCTTTCTCAACGATTAAGGTGTTCCTATCTGCAATTTCGGCTTGTCACGAAGGCTGGGGAAGCAGGATACCTGGCGCGCATCCACTCATAAGAAGATTTATGAAGGGCGTGCTAAGGAGGAGGCCCCCCAGTAGGATTTTGACCCCTGGATGGGATCTTAGCATGGTCTTGGGGGTTCTCTGTGATCCCCCATTCAAACCATTGAGCAACATTAAGATAGACTTATTATCTTACAAGACCGCTCTTCTCCTGGCTCTTTGCGCGGCAAAACGTGTGGGTGACCTCCATGCTTTGTCCGTACATCCAATGTGCACCAGGTTCGCCCCTGACGGGTCAAAGGTCACCCTAAGGCCTAATCCTGCATATATTCCCAAAGTTTTGACTTTAAACCCCAGGAGTCTGGACTTTGAACTCTCTTCTTTTCCACCTGCTCCTGTCCTCACTCAGGAACAGGAAAGGCTGAAAACTCTCTGTCCTGTGAGAGATTCAAGCACTTACATGCAGAAAACAGCCAAATGGAGAAACACAAATCAACTGTTTGTGTGCTTTGCTGCACCAGCTACGGGTAAGCCCCTATCAAAACAACGCCTCTCACACTGGGTGACTGAGGTCATTAAAAGGGCGTACAGTAGCAAAGGTCAACAAGTACCCTCTGGAGTGCGTGCCCACTCTACTCGGGGCTTGGCCACCTCATGGTCACTGTTCAAGGGTGTACCAGTTGCAGACATCTGTGCTGCTGCGAACTGGAGTTCAATGAACACGTTTGTAAAGCATTACAGTTTGGATGTTACTGCGTGTGATGTCACTCAGGCTGTCCTTTCTAACACATAGTAGAAAGCGACCTTGAGATGCCTATTGAATAAGGCGGACGTTCACACTAGGATGCATTTTACTGAGCATTTCAAGGGCGTGAATAAATTACGTTCCCATAGTGATATGTTGCACCGAGTGACAAGACTGATATGGGAACTGAAAATTATGCACCATAACTCATGCTCCGTGAAGGAAGGGAACGAGGTACAACATACCTGGCCCTTTCAATGCTGAAAGCTCGGTGAAGTGCATTCTGGAGATCAATGGATGGGCATCAGCGGCTTAAGTACTAAGATGGCATGGTCTCTGGCGCAACGCTGACGCCCCTGCCATAAAGGCGTGATTGTATTCCTTCAGGTAAAACTGTGTGGGCGCAATTTCCCATAGTGATATGTTGCACCTCGTTCCCTTCCTTCAGGGAACACGAGTTATGGTTCATAACTTTCAGATTTGAGCACCAATGACCTACCCAGACAGCAAAAGTTATGTGGGCCGGATCTGGGCCAAATGTATGAAAACATTTGGCCCGCATTTGTAAAATGGATCCGGCCCGGTGTCTTTTTGTCCAACGGGCCAAAACTGGCCCGGATGTGGATTGCGGATCTGGATTGGATCTGGGCCGGAGGTGGGCCAGAAGTGCTACAAAACTACTGCATTCGGCCCAAATGTGGCCCAGATACGGAATCCTTGTTTAGTTTTTAGGCAAATTTGGCCCAGATGCGGCATCCTCATTTCATTTTTAGGCGGATTTGGCCCAGGTCCGGCCCAGTAGAGTAAGTCGAATCTCAAAACGCGGCCCAGATCTGGTTCAAACCCGCAATACAGATATGTACAACAGGTCTAAATAGAGCACACACAAAATATCCACATAAGTTGTTGCTTAAAAACTGTTTATTCATGAGCAAAACAAATTCAAAAATGTTAAAAAGTTAAAATTGATAACAATGATAACATAACAACCTTAATAATAAAAGAAACTACAATTACCAGAGGTATGCATCATAAATACCATGATCTGCTTCTGTATGACAGTTTCAGTGTCTTTCAGTCATTTTAAGAGTCAGTCACAGCAGAGGAAAGCGACGTCCTCACTCATCTGTGATGAATCTCCAAATGCAGGACTGTCTGTGGCAGAGATTCACCTTAGCACTTTGTGGAAGATGTGAGGTTTCAAAGTCAACTTTTATTGTCAGAACTGCAATATGTACAGGACATAAACAGGATTGAAATTGCATTTCTCTCTCAGTCCCTCGGTGCAAAAGTAACCATTTAAACACTAAAACACTAAAACATTTAATAAACATAAGCATAAAATAGTAAAAGTGTAACACTGTCCTGACAGTTACACCAACACTAAAACACTAAACATTTTGACATAAGCATAAAATGAAATGATAAAAGTGTAATACTGTCCTGAGTTATTGCATAGTAGTATAAAAAGTATATAAAGTGTATCTATAAAATAAACTGAAGGTTCTAGCATTGACATTTGCAAAGAGTGGCAAAGCAGCATATGAGTTAATGTACACAGTATATGTATGAGGTAGTTGATGTTGGTATAGAGGCAAAGTGGCATATGCAGTAAGGCACATTGGGCATCCTTAAATAAGGCTAGTCAGAGAATACTGTATATGTATCAGCAGTAGTGTAGATATAAAAGTAGTGTAAATGTAAACAGTAGTAATAAATGTAAACAGTATTAATGTAAACAGTGAATATAAACAGTAGTATGACTATAGGCAGTAATGTAATACAAACAGTGCAAATATGAGAAGTACAGGTAGTCCCCGATTTACAAGCGAGATCCATTACAACGAGGCGCTCGTAAACCGGAAATCTCGTAATTTGGAACGGCCGCCATGTCTCTCGTAAATCCGGAATTTCGCTCGTAAATTGGAACGGTTTCGCTAGCGCGACTACAAACACTCTATTTTCATCCAAAAACTGCTTATGAGTGCATAAAAATGATCGGAAACGTGTGTCCATATGTTTATCTAACTAACTGTGGTGAAAAAACACATGAAAACTCAGTATTTTTTGCGTTTTTTCCAAAAATTCGCCAGCTCGTAAGTCTGGAACCTCGTAGATCAGAGCGCTCGTAATTCGGGGACTACCAGTGCAAACTGAATGAGCACATGACTGAGAGTTTAGTGAATAACCCGTTTGATGACACAGGGACCAGTGTTAAAATCTTTGTGTTGTGTGGTAATGTGTGAGAAAGTTTTTTGTGTTAAGGCAGTTCAAATGGGAGGGGAGGCAGAGCAGGCAGAGTGTTTAGCATCCTTACTGCCTGATGAACAGAGCTGTCTCTCAGTCTGCTGGTTCGAGCCTGGAGACTCCTCAGTCTCCTCCCTGAAGGCAACAGTCTAAAGCAGCTGTGTAGTGGGTGTGTGGGATCACCTGCCATGCAGTGGGCTTTCCGAGTGAGGCGTTTGCTGTGTAAGTCCTGCAGTGAGGGGAAGGAGGTGCCGACGATCTTCTCAGCTGCTCTCATGATGCGCTGGAGGCTCTTGCGGCAGGATGCAGTACATGCACCAAACCACACAGTGATGCAGCTGGTCAGGACACTTTCTATGGCACCTCTGTAGAAGGTGCACATGATGGGGGTTGAAGCTCCAGCCCTTTTCAGCTTGTGGAGAAAGTAGAGACGCTGGTGAGCCTTCTTGGCCAGTGCTGCAGTGTTCCTGCTCCAGGACAGGTCCTTTGAGACGTGCACTCCCAGGAACTTGGTGCTGTCCACTCTCTCCACTGCGGTGCTGTTGATGGTCAGAGGGGCATGTTGGGCATCCCTCTTCCTGAAGTCCACGACAATCTCCTTTGTCTTCTCCACGTTGAGTGAGATTGTTGTGTCCGTACCACAAGGCCAAGCGGCTCACCTCGTTCCTGTAGTCCGTCTCATCGTTGTTGCTGATGAGACCCACCACTGTTGTGTCGTCCGCAAACTTGATGAAGTGGTTGGAGCTGTATGATGGTGTGCAGTCGTGTGTTAGCAGGGTGAATAGAAGGGGGCTCAGTACACATCCTTGTGGGGTCCTCATTGCTAGCAACATTAGCATTTGGAGGTCAGACAGGAGCCTAAGAAAAGCACAAAGAAAAACAAGATTATAACCAGGCAATACCAAAAAACAATATAATAAAACAAAACAGCCAGCCACTAGGGAGCACAAGCCATTGTATCTCTTGTGCCGGTCCCAAGCCCGGGTAAATGGTGAGGGTTGTGTCAGGAATGGCATCCGATGTAAAACACTTGCCAAAACCATAATGCGAGTTCATCAAAGTGAAACCATACCAGATCGGTCGAGGCCCGGGTTAACAACGTCCGCCACCGGTGCTGTTGACAAACAGGGTGCCGGCGGAAATTGTACTACTGTTAGTCGAAGACGCAGAGGAGGAAAACGTGTCAGGAGACAGAGGGAGAGGAGGAAAGTGAAGAATGTAGGACTGAGGGTTGCAACTCTAAATGTGGGGACAATGACAGGCAAAGGTAGAGAGCTGGCTGACATGATGCAGAGAAGAAAGGTAGATGCTTTATGTGTCCAAGAGACCAAGTGGAAGGGCAGCAAGGCTCACAGTATTGGAGCAGGGTTTAAACTGTTTTACCATGGTGTGGATAGAAAGAGAAATGGAGTAGGGGTGGTCCTGAAGGAGGAGTTGGCAAAGAATGTAGTAGAGGTGAAGAGAGTGTCAGATAGGGTGATGTGTCTAAAGGTAGAAGTAGAAGGTCTGATGCTAAACATAGTAAGTGGTTATGCTCCACAGGTTGGATGTGATGGGGAGGAGAAAGATAAATTTTGGCTAGTCAGAGAATACTGTATATGTATCAGCAGTAGTGTAGATATAAAAGTAGTGTAAATGTAAACAGTAGTAATAAATGTAAACAGTATTAATGTAAACAGTGAATATAAACAGTAGTATGACTATAGGCAGTAATGTAATACAAACAGTGCAAATATGAGAAGTACAGGTAGTCCCCGATTTACAAGCGAGATCCATTACAACGAGGCGCTCGTAAACCGGAAATCTCGTAATTTGGAACGGCCGCCATGTCTCTCGTAAATCCGGAATTTCGCTCGTAAATTGGAACGGTTTCGCTAGCGCGACTACAAACACTCTATTTTCATCCAAAAACTGCTTATGAGTGCATAAAAATGATCGGAAACGTGTGTCCATATGTTTATCTAACTAACTGTGGTGAAAAAACACATGAAAACTCAGTATTTTTTGCGTTTTTTCAAAAAATTCGCCAGCTCGTAAGTCTGGAACCTCGTAGATCAGAGCGCTCGTAATTCGGGGACTACCAGTGCAAACTGAATGAGCACATGACTGAGAGTTTAGTGAATAACCCGTTTGATGACACAGGGACCAGTGTTAAAATCTTTGTGTTGTGTGGTAATGTGTGAGAAAGTTTTTTGTGTTAAGGCAGTTCAAATGGGAGGGGAGGCAGAGCAGGCAGAGTGTTTAGCATCCTTACTGCCTGATGAACAGAGCTGTCTCTCAGTCTGCTGGTTCGAGCCTGGAGACTCCTCAGTCTCCTCCCTGAAGGCAACAGTCTAAAGCAGCTGTGTAGTGGGTGTGTGGGATCACCTGCCATGCAGTGGGCTTTCCGAGTGAGGCGTTTGCTGTGTAAGTCCTGCAGTGAGGGGAAGGAGGTGCCGACGATCTTCTCAGCTGCTCTCATGATGCGCTGGAGGCTCTTGCGGCAGGATGCAGTACATGCACCAAACCACACAGTGATGCAGCTGGTCAGGACACTTTCTATGGCACCTCTGTAGAAGGTGCACATGATGGGGGTTGAAGCTCCAGCCCTTTTCAGCTTGTGGAGAAAGTAGAGACGCTGGTGAGCCTTCTTGGCCAGTGCTGCAGTGTTCCTGCTCCAGGACAGGTCCTTTGAGACGTGCACTCCCAGGAACTTGGTGCTGTCCACTCTCTCCACTGCGGTGCTGTTGATGGTCAGAGGGGCATGTTGGGCATCCCTCTTCCTGAAGTCCACGACAATCTCCTTTGTCTTCTCCACGTTGAGAGTGAGATTGTTGTGTCCGTACCACAAGGCCAAGCGGCTCACCTCGTTCCTGTAGTCCGTCTCATCGTTGTTGCTGATGAGACCCACCACTGTTGTGTCGTCCGCAAACTTGATGAAGTGGTTGGAGCTGTATGATGGTGTGCAGTCGTGTGTTAGCAGGGTGAATAGAAGGGGGCTCAGTACACATCCTTGTGGGGTCCTCATTGCTAGCAACATTAGCATTTGGAGGTCAGACAGGAGCCTAAGAAAAGCACAAAGAAAAACAAGATTATAACCAGGCAATACCAAAAAACAATATAATAAAACAAAACAGCCAGCCACTAGGGAGCACAAGCCATTGTATCTCTTGTGCCGGTCCCAAGCCCGGGTAAATGGTGAGGGTTGTGTCAGGAATGGCATCCGATGTAAAACACTTGCCAAAACCATAATGCGAGTTCATCAAAGTGAAACCATACCAGATCGGTCGAGGCCCGGGTTAACAACGTCCGCCACCGGTGCTGTTGACAAACAGGGTGCCGGCGGAAATTGTACTACTGTTAGTCGAAGACGCCGAGGAGGAAAACGTGTCAGGAGACAGAGGGAGAGGAGGAAAGTGAAGAATGTAGGACTGAGGGTTGCAACTCTAAATGTGGGGACAATGACAGGCAAAGGTAGAGAGCTGGCTGACATGATGCAGAGAAGAAAGGTAGATGCTTTATGTGTCCAAGAGACCAAGTGGAAGGGCAGCAAGGCTCACAGTATTGGAGCAGGGTTTAAACTGTTTTACCATGGTGTGGATAGAAAGAGAAATGGAGTAGGGGTGGTCCTGAAGGAGGAGTTGGCAAAGAATGTAGTAGAGGTGAAGAGAGTGTCAGATAGGGTGATGTGTCTAAAGGTAGAAGTAGAAGGTCTGATGCTAAACATAGTAAGTGGTTATGCTCCACAGGTTGGATGTGATGGGGAGGAGAAAGATAAATTTTGGAAAGATTTGGATGAAGTGATAGAGAGTATTCCCAGGGAGGAAAGAGTGGTGATTGGAGCAGACCTGAATGGACATGTTGGTGAAGGAAACAGAGGGGATGAGGAAGTGATGGGTAGGTTTGGTGTCAAGGAAAGAAACCAGGAAGGACAGATGGTGGTGGATTTTGCCAAGAGAATGGAAATGGCTATAGTCAATACCTATTTCCAAAAGAGGGAGGAACATAGAGTGACCTATAAGAGTGGAGGAAGGAGTACACAGGTCGATTACATTCTGTGTAGAAGAGGAAACCTGAGAGAGATTGGAGACTGTAAGGTTGTAGCAGGGGAGAGCGTGGCCAGACAGCATCGGATGGTTGTGTGTAGAATGACTGTTGTTGCGAAGAAGAGAACAAGAGTAAAACCAGAGAAGAAGACCAAATGGTGGAAGCTAAAGAAAGAAGAATGTTGTGAGAAATTCAGAGACGAGCTGTTAAAGGCTCTGGGTGGTAAGAAAGAGCTTCCAAGTGACTGGGCTACTACAGCAACAGTAATTAGAGAGACAGGTAGGAAGGTACTTGGTGTGTCATCTGGACAAAGAATGGAAGATAAGGAAACCTGGTGGTGGAATAGTGAAGTGCAGGACGCCATTCAAAGAAAGAGATTAGCCAAGAAGAAATATGACTGTGAGAGGACTGAAGAGCGGAGACAGGAATATAAGGAGATGGGACATAGAGCAAAGAGGGAAGTAGCTAAGGCAAAGCAGAGGGCGTACAATGAGTTATATGGGAGACTGGACACTAAAGAGGGCGAGAAGGACTTGTACCGATTGGCAAGACAGAGGGATCAGGCTGGAAAGGATGTGCAGCAGGTTAGGCTTATTAAATATGGGAATGGGAATGTTCTAACAAGTGAGGAGAGTGTGATGGGAAGATGGAAGGATTACTTTGAGGAGCTAATGAATGAAGAGAATGAAAGAGAAAGAAGAGTGGAGGTAATAGAAACTGTGGACCAGGAAGTGGGAAAAATTAGTGAGGGTGAAGTCCGGAAAGCTCTGAAAAGAATGAAGAAGGGGAAGGCAGTAGGACCTGATGACATACCAGTGGAGGTTTGGAAATGCCTTGGAGAGATGGCAGTGAGGTTTTTGACTCAAATATTTAATGGAATATTTGAGGGTGAGAAAATGCCTGAAGAATGGAGAAGAAGTGTGCTGGTTCCCATTTTTAAGAACAAGGGTGATGTACAGAGTTGTAGCAACTACAGGGGAATTAAGTTGATGAGCCACACAATGAAGATCTGGGAGAGAGTTGTGGAAGGAAGGCTTAGACAAGAGGTGACTATCTGTGAGCAGCAGTATGGTTTCATGCCAAGAAAGAGCACCACAGATGCCATCTTTGCTTTGAGGATGTTGATAGAGAAGTACAGAGAGGGTCAGAAAGAACTCCATTGTGTGTTTGTGGATTTAGAAAAAGCATATGACAGGGTGCCAAGAGAAGAGGTGTGGTATTGCATGAGGAAATCTGGAGTGGCAGATAAGTATGTTAGACTGGTACAGGACATGTATGAGGACAGCAGGACAGTGGTGAGATGTGCTGTAGGAGTGACAGATAGCTTCAAGGTGGCGGTGGGATTGCATCAAGGATCGGCTCTGAGCCCCTTCTTGTTTGTTCTGGTGATGGACCGACTAACAGATGAGGTCAGGCAGGAATCCCCATGGACTATGATGTTTGCAGATGACATTGTGATCTGTGGTGAGAATAGGGAACAGGTGGAAGACAACTTGGAGAGGTGGAGGTATGCACTTGAAAGAAGAGGAATGAAAGTCAGCCGTAGTAAGACAGAGTACATGTGTGTGAATGAGAGGGAGGCCAGTGGAACAGTGAGGCTACAAGGAGCAGAGGTCACAAAGGTGCAGGACTTCAAGTACTTGGGGTCCACTGTCCAGGAAAATGGGGAATGTGGTAAAGAGGTGAAGAAAAGAGAGTCCAGGCAGGATGGAGTGGATGGAGAAAAGTTTCAGGAGTGATTTGTGACAAAAAGGTGTCAGCAAAGGTCAAAGGAAAAGTTTACAAGACAGTGGTGAGACCAGCTATGTTGTATGGTCTGGAGACAGTGTCATTGACAAAAAGACAGGAGAAAGAACTGGAAGTAGCAGAAATGAAGATGCTGAGGTTCTCCTTAGGAGTGACAAGGATGGATAAGATCAGGAATGAGATAATCAGAGGTACAGCACATGTTGAACAACTGGGAGATAAAGTTAGGGAGGCCAGACTGAGATGGTTTGGACATGTCCAGAGGAGGGACAGTGGGTATATTGGTAGAAGGATGTTAGAAATGCAGCTGCCAGGAAAAAGACAAAGAGGGAGACCAAAGAGGAGATATATGGATGCAGTTAGAGAGGACATGGAGGTAGTTGGAGTGAGGACAGAGGATGCAGAGGACAGAGTGAGGTGGAGGAGGATGACTCGCTGTGGCGACCCCTGAAAAGGGAAAAGCCGAAAGAAGAAGAAGAAGAAGAATATAATAAAACAAAAACAAACAAACATAAGAAATTGTCATAACTTACGTGTGCATGTAGTCAGCTGGAGGCTCTCAACACATTTAGTCAAGTATTAGAGAATTCAGTGAGGCCTAGGTCAGAGGATATGGACATCAGAGATTGTAAAATAAATTCAAATCATGCAGGTAACAATTAATGAAGAACCCCAACTGACATAATTAGAAGTAAAAGCCAAAATACTGTATATAAAATGACCAATAAATACACTTGAAATGCATCAATTAAATTAAAAAAAGGAGAACTTTACCTCATGTTTTATAATTTAATTTACCTTCATATTTATTTTTATGCTTTGTTCCAATAAACTTTACATACTGTTTTTAAAAACATATTTTTGTGTTCCTTTTTACTTGTATCTGCATTTGTGCCTCCCAATATTTATATTGTAAATATTTATTTATTTTATATTTATTCCCCCAAAAGTCTTTTTATTTCCATGTGTTTTTACACTTCTCTGTCACCCGTTTTTACTTCATCTTATGTATTTCTGTCTCATGATGTAAATAAGGTGGGCTGAGCTTCTTGGGTCAGCTCCACTTCTATTGGTCAAAAAAACAGGAAGGAGCAGGATCCATGTGTAGATCTACTGTGCATGAAGCAGAAATGCATAAGGTAAAGTCAAAACAGGAGACATAGAAATGTAAGACCCATTTAAAAAAGAAAAACTTGTGGGAAAAAAAATATAAACAATAATTGAATATAAACATTAAAAGGCACAAATGCATCTACAAGAAAAACAAAAATATATATTTTAAAAATACAGTAAAATGTAAATTATAAGCAGAAATATATAATTTATTGGAACTAACCTGGAAAATAAAAAGGTCAATTAAATTATATAACATGAAGTAAATTTCTCCTTTGTAATTTAATTTGTGCATTTTTAGTGTATTTATTAATTTATCAGTCCATTCATATACATGCTTTTACTTCTAATTATGTCAGTTTTGATCTTCCATAACAATGAACATACCAAACAATGGAAAACAAAAACCAAAGTAGCCAGCACTTACCCATTACAGGGTTGGCCTCACAGGTACTTCTTTGTGTACAACTGGATCCAGAAGCTTTAGGTATTTTTCTCCCAGACTAGCCGAGGGAAAAAAAAGACAATGTAGTACTGAAATGTGTGTGTATACAGTATTTAAATGTTAAAATTTACAGATTATACCTGACAACAGGTCCAGAGGAAAATGTTGGAGCAGGTAGGTGGGAGACCTTTAAAACAAAAGTACATTTACTCTTAAAGTACAAATGATATGGTTGCAGACGTACTAACCAAACCAGCAACCAAGATGAAGTTGAAAAAGTATGAAATGTTTGTTTGGTGTATGAAGAATTTATTTAGGTTTGAAACATTAAGAGCCTGAGGGAGTTACCCAAAATGTGAGCAAGTGGGGGTGTTGACATTATGAATGTTTTTGTATTGCTCTCATTTTGTTTGAATTTGTTTTTCTTTATAGGCTTGTTTTGTATTGGATGCTCAGATGCATCATGTGACTTAATTTACTGCACCTGTGCAGCTTTAATTAATAAAAGGTGTGTGCTCCTTCAAACTCTGGGTGAATGAAGTGGAGCAACATGAAACCAAACCATGTTCAAGCGTCACGTTTAATGCTGAGAGCAAAGTGAACTCTGTCAACAAAAAATCAGTGTCTTAATTGCTTTACTCAAACTACCGGTACTTAGAAATTACCTCTCAATGACGAGTGGCTCACTTTACCGCAGTTCTCAAGGCTAGGTTCTGAGTCTGATCCAGTTGTGTCAGATGGGGTTGGATTGAAGAGCTGAGAGCAGAGAGGCACAGCTGATCTCTGACAACCTGCAGAATCAAAGAGAACATGTGATAAATCTTTAGTTTCTGTTCTACATGCATCACTTTGATGCTTCCATCAACTTAGAGACAAATAAAGAGCATTCAAACCTAAAGATTCGCATCAACAAGGGACAAACACCTCTGCTGTGTTACTGTGAACAGTTTAGCACCACCACCACCAAAGTCTGGCACTCATATTAGCCTGCCTGTGTGTCTGTTAGCAAAATATCTCATGTTCCAGTAAATCTTTAATGAAACTCTCAGAAAGTAATTGACTCTCAAGACCTCGTGAATGAGATATATCTTCCTTCAGCCTCTTGTTTAAGCAGCTACAAAAACAGTATGTTGCTGAAATACGTATTTAAAGTAAATTAGTATCTCAGCCTGGCTGCGGTTATTGTTCTGCTGACTAGTGAGCGCATGTGTGTTAACAGACGCGACGCAAACATCGTGAGGATGCGGGGCCTGTCTCTTTGAAAAACCATCCAGGAACTAAGCCAAAAAAAAAAAAAAAAACGTAGCATATATGGCTTATTTAAACGCTAGAATAACCTAACCTGCAGTGTTTTACTTGCCTCAAATTATCTGCCTCAGCAGCATACACGACACACCCGTTTTAGCTCGTTGTTAGCTTAGCTTTTAGCAACAGCAGGTTTTGTTCATTCAACTGAACAGAGCTAAAAAAGCTAGCAAATAAACAAAACCGAACCGACCTTCAACTTCCAACTGAATGTCCAGTCGTCGTCCAGAGTCTGACCAGTCGACGTCTAATAAAAAGCAAGTTTTACGAGCGCTGAGTCCAACACAACAACAGCTTCTTGTCCAACAGTTGAAAGGAAATGGCTACATTTGAAAGAAGCGCGCGAAGCAAGAGGCGTTGATTGGTTGGATATGATCACATGCTACTTCACCCGATAAACAAGAGTGGCGTTGATTGGTTAGGACAAAGTTCACATGCAACCTGACAAGCAAGAGTGGCGTTGATTGGTTGGGACGTACATGATCATATATATATACAACAATATAAAAAAACAGCTCGAGCTGTTTCAAAAAACTGACAAAACGTTTAAAACAGAAGTACTAAAAATAAACCAGTGTGAAAATACTTTGTGTAAAATATCTTGGCCAAAAGTTTAAACATAAGTATAGATTAAGTATACTTAGACTTTTAGTTTATTTTTAGTATAAGTCAAGTATTGTGTAAAATAAACTTGGCCAAGTATACTTTTGATAAGTACCTAAAAAGTATACTGAAAGTATACTCTTATTTTTTTAGTTTAAAATTAGTGTACTTTAAGTATACTTGCATATACTACTTTTTGGTAAGGGATCACTTCTCTCAGTGCTGCGTCTGTTGCTTAAAAAAAATAAAGCCAAGGAAGGCGCAGTTGGCTTGCAGTCTGGGACCAGATCAGAGCCAGATGCCAGTCTTTGTAAACCTCTGAGGCTGGCGCATTCGGTCTGCAGGCAAAAACCGGATCAGAACCACACCCAGCGCAGGTGTCAGTGCAGGCTCATGATCTCAGAATCGGGGTGGAACTGGCACACAACACCACGCCGTCTCTGACTGTTATGCGGATCTGGCGACTTGTAAACGAGCCCGGTAAGGAGTTGGCTCAGAGTTGTAAACCGCATCTGACTGTTATGCGGATCTGGCGACTTGTAAACGGATCCGGCCCAAATGTAAATGCTGTCTGGGTAACTACTGGATTTGAGCACCAATGACCCCATTGACCCGAAAAGGAAGAAAGGGGTAAAGCTAATGGATGTATGGATATTTCATTTGCACTTTTCGATGAATGATTGCATGTTGTAGGCATAATTACTGCAATTCTGGTACAAAGTAACTTTCAGTACATTCTTGTACAGATTCAGACAATGCATTTTCATTGTAAAGTGTAAACACCATCCAACTGCAACCAAAATTTGTACATCCAGTTTCTTACTGATCTGCAACTATTTAAGACAAGTGAGTGAACAGCGTTTTCAACTAAATGTGGCTGCAAATCGAAATTTGACTAGTTTTCTAGCAATTTTACATTGTCTATTAGTCCCCAACAGTCACAGTGAGATTCTGGTTTAGCCAAAGGTTCAAAGAAAGATTTACATCAGCATAACATAAAAATGGCAAAAAGTCACTGGTATGGAGGACTCTTTAATTTGGCTCTTCAGCATAATGGCCATTCACGTACAATATTTCCATTTCCAAAACTCTCAAACTTGCTCAGTTTAAAAAAAACTTTATTTTCATGTTTGATAGTGCAAACCTTTGCTTTAAAAATGGCACAAATAATTAAATGAGCTTGGTATGTCAATTGTAAAATCACACATGCATTTTATTGAGCAATATTAGGCTGCATATTATTAGAAAAACATGTTATATGCATTAAAGGTGCAATATGTAATTTCTAGAACACGCTGGAACTTGGGAAAATTTTGAACAGAGACACATTTCTGGTCCCTCCCTCTTGCTCTCGGTGAAATTCAGCTCTGCTTCCGAATGCTCCGCCTCCACTGCATGTCCTGTCAGCCGCTGCGAAGTTCTGTGATTATATGTTAATAAAACATTCTAAAAAATAAAATAAAAACAAGGAGCGCTGGTCCAGCACACCAGAACACCATGAAATCTGCAGAGCCGCGCGCAGCCACGTTGGACATGAGTTTAATTCGCTCGTGACAAATTCATTCATTTCCTCAATGTTTCTGTCATGACTCAGCGGAGGAGGAAGCGATCACTTGACTTTTGGCAAAAAAACAAAAGAAAAGTCCAGATCAGGGATGAAGAAGGGGAATTTAATACATTTGTGTCACATACAAAACAGTTTTGCATCGCTTTGCAATTATTTCAACGAGAACCTGCGCGGCCGGGGCTGCAGGCGGGGGGGGTGGGGGCGTGGGTTAGGAGCGTGAGAAGTGAGAAGCTCTGTTTTTATTGGCTGGTTAAAAACTCTGTTTTTATTGGCTGGTTAACGGCGGGTCACTGTGGCTTTTTAGAAATGCTTATTTACCACCTGGAGAAGCAAGGGGACTATAGTTTTTTTCAGAGATTACTTTGTCTAACATCAGTCTGTCAGGAGATAGTGACAGAGTGAAGAAATGTGTTAAAAATATATTTTTAGACAACTTACAGACTGCACTACAGAACTGCAGACTGCAGCTTTTATGTTGTTTAAAATTGTGATAATGATATTTATCATGATAAACCCATATTTTCCTCATTTTATCTTCTGTGATCACAGTCTTCCCTAATCAGATTTGGACAGTAAGGCCAACGTGAGTCTGTTCAGTAGACTAAATATATTATTAGCAGCAGAACATGAATGCATTACACTGATTATAAGTTTTGTATATATTGTGCAGCTGTAGTACAATATCAGAAGAAACTGAAATGTTATGTTCAGGAGAATAATAAGCTCATGTGGTGTTTTAGAACCCTCAGCTGTTTTTTTTTTTACAAGTGTGAAGAAGTGAGCATGACTATAAAGTGCAGGACCAAAAGAAGGTTTTGACCATTTTTGTCAAAGTTTATTTGCAATAAACAATTTGCCTGCAAATTTGAACTTAAAATTCAGAAATCTCCATTCCAACATCAAGCTGTATCCAGCTCATCTTATGAGAAGGATAATGTTATTTAATTAAAGTTGGATTAAAAAAATCCAAGGCAAGATGTTGAAATAGATTTTAGAGTAACACCTGGTTCTGTGTGTGTATTTTCAATTAGTCCTGGTCCTCAAAAAAATCATGTTATCTCTTTTGCCATGGTATGCCATGATGAGGTGATTGTTTTTATCATCCCTCATAGTGATGGACCAACTCCCATGCACTCAGCTTCCTGTCTACCCCTGACTCACATCAAGTGCAGTGTGATCGGTGTATTTTGGCAGATGACAGTTTGAGATGAACTGGAAGTTTGAAGGGTACAGTGTAAAAAAAAAAATACTGGCACTAAAAGTGTTGATTTTGCAAACAAGTTGTATATTCATAGAATGGTCTTCAGGTAATACTTGAGCTATCGATTCTTAAAAAAAACGTGTTCATTGTGAAAATGTCAGTGTAAATTATGCAATATTATGCTCAGATCTGTGTTTTCACT
Organism: Garcialebias charrua; assembly: GCA_038048925.1. NCBI lineage: Eukaryota > Metazoa > Chordata > Actinopteri > Cyprinodontiformes > Rivulidae > Garcialebias > Garcialebias charrua. The sequence continues at coordinate 29,463 of JBBPBX010034318.1, forward strand.
GGTGGCTTGTTTAATAATATAAATTATTTTATATCATTTTTAATATTTAATATCTAACATCACCAGTCATACTCTTTCCCCTGTAACAGATTGCTCACTCATTATACCATAGTGACCCTAAAGTAATAATACTGTACACTAGTATCTCAAAGAGATTATTTTTGTGTTTTTGTGGCCTTTATAGTATTTTCTATACAGTGAAAATGGTAATTTTTTATGTATTCATTTTTGCAATTGGGTGCTTATATGACCTGCACTCTGAATGTTTTAGGCTTAATATGAGCGAGTTTAAAATCTGTTATGCATCACTTTTATAGTATTTAACCATTACTTCTTGTTTTCCTACTTTAGTTACCTGGGATACCACAGGATCATGCCTGTTTCATAATAAATGCTGCGTTACTTTTACACAAAGTGTCTATGCCTCCTCCTCCACAGAATTGTCACCTTAACATGGTGGAGGGGTTCCTTGTCATCCTTAGAACTATGTTGTCCGTGGTATCAGCCATGGCAAGCAGGTCTCGGGAGAGGAGTCTAAGAGGGATTCAAAACCTTGATGAAAAAACAAGAACAAATGCATGAAGAAATCTTATCTGGAAAAGGGAAACTGGGAAACCTCCCTAGAGTGACGTCGCTTCTACATGGACCAACCACCTACAGGAAGGTCTGTCAAATTCGGGCACCATGCATGCTGGGTGGCAGGGGAAGGAGGGTCCCTGGCCATGCCGATTCCTGGTGTCATAAAATAGCTCTAGGGATGTGGAACATCACCTCACTGGTGGGAACCAAAGCTTGTGCGTGAGGTTGAGTGGTACCAACTAGATATAGTTGGGCTCACCTCTACAGAGGTGATGGAGGCCGTCAAGCTGAAGGAGGCCTTCCGGAAAGTTGTCCTGGAGGACTCCTGAAGCAGTTGATGGGTACAGGGTGGTCAGAAGGACTGCAGTGGGTGGCTGTGGAATGAAAAAGTCGGGCATGGGGGAAATTCAGGGAGCTTGAACAGGAGAGAAAGAGAAGGACTTTCAGTCAGCCTTGATGTGAAGTTCTGGAAAACAGTTTGGTGACTCAAAAGAGGAGAGCAGACCCTATCTCAGGCTGTGCTTGGTTTGTGTGTGGAAATGCTGACCTGGGCTGAGGATATTGTTGAGTGGTGGAAGTGGTACTTGGAGGATCTCTTTAATCCACCCACCATGTCCACCTTTGAGGAGGCAGAGTCTAAAGCTTCCTACCCACCGCCCCCGGCGTCGGGCGGCCGAAGCGGCCGGATAACACCGGTTTACATTCAAAGTCTATGGAGGAGACGCGTGGAGTCACGGGGAACAAGGAAGCGGCGAGATTCAACTGATCGAAGCGGCGCGACGGCAGCCTGCACACGCACGCGCGCGTCGCCGTCGAGCCGCAGACGTCCCAAATGTTGATCTCTGGCGGCTCGACGCATCCGGCAAACAGTCGGGAGAGCCTCGCTATCTGATTACACAACCACAACGGGACTTTTTTCGGACTTTTTAAACTCACCGGATCCAGCCTCCAGGAATTGGAACCAAACTCCGGTAAGAAACGTGGCATTTTTACAGTTGCTGCTGACAGGCTGCTGTACTCTCCAGTGTAGATCACCCCAAACATAAAAAAAAGTTTTAATCTCATCGAAGACCGTCGGAGGTGCAGTTAAAACAACAACTGAACCCGGAAAACAAGCCAGAGACCCCTCCCTCTGCTACCCCCTAGTGTACGTCATCAGACGGTGTTCAGTGGCCAGTGGGACCGTGACCAGCGGCAAAAAGGGGGCGGCAGGCGCGTTTGCAGTTGTGCGGTGGGTAGGAGGCATAAGTCCTCAGGGAAATATGAGTCCATTACCATGCCAGAGGTCACATAGGTAGTAAAAAAAAAAACTTGTGGCAGGACACCAGGGTTGCTGAGATTCATCCTGTGATGATGAAGGCTCTGGATGTTGTAGGCTGTCATGGTTGACACATCTCTTAAATGTTGAATGAGGGACTGGGAATGTTTACTCCAGCTCATGATGTTTCTCAAGCATTCTGTGGGAGGTGCTGCAATAGTAAACCCCCATTAAGAATGCTGTTTGTGGACAGGATCTTAAGTCACAGTCATGTAGAGGAGGGTGTCTGGTTTGGAACACTCAGGGTCTCATCACTGCTTGATGCAAATGATGTGGTTCTGCTAGCATCTTCAAGCCAAGACTTTCAGTGTACACTGTGGCAGTTCAAATTCAAAAATGAAGTGGCTGGAATGAGAGAGTTTCTCAGTTTGACAGTCTGTCATGGTGAAGAAAAATCTGTATCAAAAGGCAAAGCTCTTGATTTACAGGTCTGTCTAGATCCCGACCCTCATCTAAGGTCATGAGGTTTGGAGAAAGACTGGAAGAAAAAAGCACTGTTGCTCCTCCACATAAAAAAAATAGTGAGTTGAGGTGGTTCAGACATGTGATTAGGGTGCCAACTGGACACCTACTTTCAGAGGATTTCCAGGCACGTCCCACTGGTAGGGGGTATTGGTAAAGATCCAGCAGTGACTGGAGGTAATGTGTATCTTCTATGCCTCGGGATCCCTGAGAACAAGCTGGAAAGGGTCACTGGGGTGAGGAATGTCTGTTTATTTCTCCTGGATCTGTTGTCTCTGTGACTTGACTACAGATAAGATCGAGAAGATTGAGATGAAGTGTATGCCTACATGCATTTGTTGCTATTTATCACCTTTTAAATGAGTTTTTGCCTGTATAAATTAACACAAAACTCCTTTTCCCCCTTTCAAATCCTTAAAACCTACAATAGCAATGTTTAATAGACAGGCTATGTTGGTGTAAGTTAGTTTGACAAAACCTACACTACTCTAGAAAAATGAGTCCTACAATGCTGGTTAAAACTTTTATTAACATACTTTTCCACATAACTCTGTGCGTTTAGATAAAAATAGATTTTATTTTTTATTTTTTACTGTTAGCACTCAAATAAAATGTAAGACAAGATTACAATTGTAGAGGGAAAAAAACACCTAATTGCCCTCTCATTTGTAGGAGTGTAGCAAGCAGTGATGGCATAGTTACATTGAAAATGTAACTTAGTTAAGTTACTGATTAGTCCTTGGAAAAAGTTAAGTTACTGATTACTTGATTTGGAAAGTAACTAAGTTAGATTACTAAGTTACTTTATTACCACTTTTGGCCGCTAGGGGCAGCAGTACCACTTTTGGCCGCTAGGGTCCACCGACTGTTCCCATCTCATAT
>JBBPBX010034319.1:0-17617 GCA_038048925.1 Garcialebias charrua
ACACATGAATATTCATCTGAATGAAGAGACCAAAGTTGTCTTTGAAGTTTTATTACATAAAAAGTCTGGTTGACAAAAAGACTGGTATTGCATCTCCGGTATTGTGGACTCTGTGCTCGTCCATTGTGGCCAAGAGGAAGCTGAGCTGTAAGGTGAAGCTCTCTGTTTACTGGTCAGTCTATGTTCCTACCCTCATCTATGTTCATGAGCTCTGGATAGTGACCAAAAGAATGAGATCAGGGATACAGGCAGTTGAAATGAGTTTCCTCTGCAGGGTAGCTGGTAGAACCGCTGCTCCTCCACATGGAGAGGAGCCAGTTGAGGCGGTTCATGTATCTGGTAAGGATACTCCCATGGCACCTCCCTAAGGAGGTGCTCTGAGAATGTCCAACTGGAAAGAGACCTTGGGGAAGACCTAGGACACACTGGAGAGACACTATGCCTCTCGGCTGGTCTGGGGTCCTTCCAGAAGACCTAGAAGAGGTGACTGGGGAAAAAGATGTCTGGTCCTCCCTGCTGCTGCCCTTGAACCCCAACTCCAGAACAGGTGGAAGATAACGGATGGATTAAAAAATCCTACACACAAACACTGACAGAACTGACTCACTTTAGCTTGGAGAGTTTACCTTGATATGCTTGCAACATTTTAGCACTGGAAATGTTGAGGCCAGAGCTCATGCATAGCACAGAAAAGACTCACCAGAGAAATAGGTCAAATACAGTGAGAATATAATTCATTTATCCTAGACTGGAGAGTAATGGTGGAGAGTAATGCTTTGATTGGGGATTCAGGCACAGAAAGTAGCAGTGCAGAAAAAAGGAGAAGGTTTTTGTTAAAAATCTTTTGTAGTTTGGTAGGAAAGCGAAATGCGAACCATTACTCGGTGCAGCCTGGCATGTTGTCAGACCAGTCCCAGGCGAGGGAATGAACAGCAAAGAGCATCAAGCATAACAAGGAAAAACAGATGTGAAACCACACTTGTGTTTAAACTGTAAAGGTCAAATCAGTTCCTAACCTTGAACACAATGTTGGCAAACAGTCAGCAATCTTTTTACTTTTATATTAACATGTCGACTCACTTACTGTCTACATTTAAATGATATGTGTTTGTCTCAGGACACATCCAAAACACACCTAGATCTTTTTGCTATTTTCTCTTGATTCTCTTAACGTCATGCTGTACGTCCTTTCATGTGTAAGATGAACCCAAGCATCTTAATAATTTAAACTACAAAAGGGTACTTCAGTTCTGAGCCAAACTATTAGTCATTTAATTAAGTTCAAGTGTGACGTACAGTATTTCTTTTGCGGCTGTTTAAATTCACTTTGCATGGCAAGTTGCAAGTGCACTTCAGTCTGGTCAGGCTAGTGCAACCATAAGCATCACAGCAGGACAAGACTTAAACGGACAAATATGCACGAGACTGAAATAAAATCTGTTCTGGTGATGAACTGCCCCCATGCTGTAAAACTGACAGGAGATAGCCTGGCTAACATCACCACTTCAAAGACTACAAGACCAAGAAACAGTCAGACAAAAGGAAGCCTACTGGCTATTATCAAGCTTCCAGACACTGGGCTTCCTCAGACCAGTGCAAGGGAGCAGTTCTTGGGGTTCAGCTCTAGGTTAGTCCTCTGAGATTTGATTACCTTTGTCCCCACTGGTTACTGGGCCTGGCTGTGAAGCATATTAATGAGATTTTACCATCATTAGAGGGAAGCTAACCATATTAGCAAACTGGCAGGGTGGACTGTGGCAAAAAATAAAACAGGGGAAAATGGTGGTGGTGGGGGTGGTTGAGGATCTTCCACTTTGTTGAGTCCCACTCAGCCATGGTCCATTGTGCTCCCTGGGTTCCATTAGGTTAACTGGACACACACACACTCACTCAGTCACCATGTGTCAAGCACATGGAAGAACATATAGCGATGCATTTGTCTTTCCATCCATAGATTGAGCCCGAGGAGCAGAAAAGACACAGAAGAAACCACTGTGCTACAGGCTGCTGCATTAAAGGTGCTATGTGTAACTTTCTGTAGAGCACAGAACTTAGAAATATTTTCAACAGGCAAAGCATTCTGATCCCTCCCCCTCAGAGCCATATATGGCTCTGCTCCCCCTGGCTCTGCTGAAATTCAAATTCAAGCTCTGTTTTTATTGGCTGATTCAAATTCAAGCTCTGTTTTTATTGGCTGGTTACAAACTCTGTTTTTATTGGCTGGTTAACGGCGGGTCACTCTGTGTTTTTAGTGTTTTTATAAATGCTGATAGAGAAGCAAGGGGACTATAGTTTTTTTCAGAGATTACTTTGTCTAACACCAGTCTGTCAGTAGATAGTGACAGAGTGAAGAAGATATGTTAAAAATATATTGTTAGAAAAGTTACAGACTGCACTACAAAGTTACATAGTGCAGCTTTAAGGCTGTCTTTGAAGTCTGCTTAAAATAATGAAGTGGGGTGGCTAATGTTGGAGCCCCGGGGACAGAGACAGCCTTGCAAAACCCTGCAAATTGTAGATCTCATGAATGTCCCCAAAAGACCAACAAGAGAGCAGAACACTCCTGCACATTGTCTGAAGCCAAATTTCCAGATTTTATATCCGTGCAGGAATGTGGATCAGCATAATGTGATACACACTTTATGTGGAATGCTTGTTCAGCAATCTTGAATGACTGAAAGGGGAAATGGGACAATTTCCTTGCTTACAGGGAAATCCGGCCATTCTCTAACAAAAAGTCAAGCTGAAAATGGACTGGGTTCCATTTGCCACCTTCACACTGATTACAGACGGCAGAAAGCCATGAATACCATCTGAACAAGGGCCGGCGTGTGCGATCGCACGCTAACAAGTTCGCACAGACTGACAGCCATAAGAGAGAGCACCAATGGGGTGTGTGTTTGTGTTCAAACACAGAGTGTGAACAGTTATTAGACGGGATAGAGGCAGAAATCTGATGGCAGGCCAGGCAGGCATAAGTGAAAACACACCCCGACATAAAAGAGCCAAAGGAGGTTAACATGGGTTAGGTGAACAGACAACAAGCCTCACTTCCCTTAAAGCCACTGAAACCAAATCCAGCTCACACACTCCCACCTACCCTATTGCTACGGTACTTGACTACAGGTACCTTTGTTTTCTCCTGCTCTGCAACTTGCATCTGAAGCAAAAAAGTCCTTTGAGATTCTATAAATTCTTAAATGAAATTTTTTACAGAGCATTAAGCCATCAACTTTAAAAAGTAATTAATTCTGAATAGTCACTAATTCAAATTTCCATGCCCTTACAAGAACTAATAACGCTACTGAGACAATATAAGTCTTTTCAATCCAAAGATTTTCTTGGAAAATGACTGGCAACACCAAGCCAACTCATCTGCAAGTCTTTCGACTGCAAGCATTTAAAACAACTCTGTTACCGGTATATACACTCAAAATCAGGGTTAGTCACAAAATGTTTCATATGTCTTTTGTATAAAAACTCATTTAATTAGAGCAATAATGACACAGAAATGCTAAATGCTGAATGATTTTGCTGAAATTGGCTTAAAAAGTTGAAACTGAGCTGTTAAAGCTACAATCAGGACATCAGCTAAAAGCAAAAAGAATCAAAAGGCTGCTACAAGCTCAAATAGTAAAATGCAGCTAAAAGTTGAAAAGAGCAAAACCCTAGCTAGCAAAAAATGGGTAATATTTCTCCATTTTAAAAATTATTTTATTTAAATTAAATTTAAAAAAAAGGACATTTAGGGGTAAGCATAAGAATATAGTGAAATATTTTGAAAAGTACAAAAGTTACTAAAACAAAGGCACATATCTTAAGAATGAATGGCTGGAAAAGCACAAAGAATGCAAAAATAGCTGACAAAAATGTATGTAGAAATAAATGAGTAAACAGTGTGAACTCTGAAACCTCATTCTCACTGATGGGAATTCACTACACAAACAGCAAAAAATACCAAAATAAAAATTTATTTGACAGATTTTAAAGTCGTTTTGATTTCAAGTACCGGTATATTACATCAGAAGAGTTGTTTCCACCCTTATGAGGCTGCGTTAGGAGGATTACAGTGGATTCCCCTGGATGATGGTGGTCCACCTAAGCTGCTTCATGTCAATCCTGCAGTCAGACATCTTAGTGCAGACAGAGATGGAGAAAGAGATGAAGAGGAGGCACGGGTTCCACGCTTTCCTCATGAACACAGATTGGTGTTGCAGAAACCTCATAACATACCATAAAAGTCGGAATAAATCAAATCTGGCATCAGACACGTTTTTTTATAATCCTGCAATAAACTTATTTTTTGCGTGAACTGATGCGACAATCTTCAAAAGAGCAGGATATTGATTACATTTCAATGTTTAGACTAATAATGACAACATTTCCTGCAGCAAATGCCACATCACTTGTATTTAGAAAAGTTTGCAGAGATCCTACAGCAATTTCAGAGAAAGGACAGCTAATAGTTTTGCAAACAGTTAATATTCAGATTTTGCAAAATGTGCAGACTTGTAACGGAGTTAGAACTGCACTAAAACCTAATTTTGTAGTATGTTAATGAAATTGGGACCAAATAACGACCCCATCTAGAATGTTACTACAAGGAAAACACACTCACGAATGCACACGTGCACACACACACACACACACACACACGTGAGTGATAAATGAGGCCCTGAGCAGAGGCCGAAGGGCAGGGCGGTGCATTGCAAGAAGTCATTCTTGCCTGTTATGACGATCCCTCCTCAACAGCAGGAAATGGTGGTGTTTGTCTTGGACCAGAAGCGGGGAAGAACACCATATTGTGTTTAGCACGAGTAATTTATGGCATTTTTACATCAAGATGACCTAAGAGTGTGCAGAAGTGTGTAACATAACACCCTACTTCTTCTATTTGATTCTAAAGAAACACAACTAACACGCATATCGATACTTCTGCAAGCTTGGTTAAGTTGATGCTTTGCGATACATTTTCTCTGTGTGTGTGAACATTAGCACGTTCTTGTCCGGGACTGGTTATTATCAGCGCAGCAGTATCCCCCAGTTCTTCTCCAAGAGGCCAGAGACGATCTTTCTCTGCACCGCTTGGCCTCTGAAATAACACCACACCAGGTTTTGCTATCACTGCTTGTCGGCAAATAGAGACAGAACTGAGAACATGTGTGGACAAACTAGAGAATAAGGAGTGTGTGTGGGGGGGGGATGATTGAGCAGATGGTTAAGGTGACTAGACTTTGAGCAAAGACTTCATGTTAACCATAGCTGCTGTGTACTGGTGGTGCCGCATGCCAGAATGAGTCTCCCATCAAGGCACAGCAACACAGATTTCATTAAGTTGGGAAGTACTGAGCAGAAACAAGCAACACAAGAGGATACAAACAACCCAGAGTCTTGCTCGAAAGAACCATCAACACTGAGTAATGCGGTGCAACTCCAACCCAGCAGCTGTCAGTGCCTGCTGAGTGACAATGGGACTATCCATGTTGGCACATGCCCCAGGGAGACCGGAGATATCTGGCACGAGTTGATGGTATGAGACGGGATGGTGGGTAAAAGGGGCAAAAGTCAGCCCTTGTTGGTGAGAGGATCATGTGCAGACGCTTGTTTAAAGATCCTCCATGAATATGTGGTGTTAAATGCAAAAATATCAGTGAGGACTTTACAGAGCGTTTTAAAGAGTCATTAGTGTTTGGACCAATGATTTCAAAAACTTTTCACCATTTTCCATAACATTAGTTTGCAAATGGATTTGCTAGAGTTATCTAAAGGGGAATATGAGTTTTATATGATAAGCAGAGTACGCTGACCTACATTAGAGTATGAGAGTGGGCGGCCAGAATAGAATGTCTGTAAGAGGTTTAGGGTTCACCAAACACAGCTGAGAAGAAAGATGAGCTGAGCGACAACACCGAGGGAGGCCTGTGACATGTGAGACAAACATTTTAAAAGTGGATAAAAGCCGGGCATAATGGCATGTTTGCTTCAAGACATTCAAAAAGGAAAACGAGAGGTGTAACCACCATCTCACTCTGCCAATTTTCTTAACGTTAAAATAATACTGTACACCCTTCCTAGAGTATCTTACGGCTGTGATATCTCATGTATACATGTACTCCAAAATCAGGGTCATCCGTGAAACGTAACATTAACAGAAACCTATGAAACCCCAGACTTTTACAAAGTGTCCACTAAAGCTTCTGCCAAAACTAGAAAAAAGGGCTTCATGAAACATTAAAAGCCACACTTTTACTGAGTTTCTACATCTGTCTGTTGTACAACTGTGCTCAAGTGGGTGACGTTGTATTTGTGCTTTTACTTCCAACCATAACAGACTCGCATTCATGCATACCAGGAGTCTGGAGGGGACAAAAGCGGAACAAAATCTGGGCCATCCAAACTCAATCCGACTAGCTTTTTTTTTATTCATGCACTGCAGCTCTGAAATCATCAAGAAATATTTCAGTAGAGCGCTATGGGAGAATGTAAATGTCTGCAGCACTTGCAGACAATTTTCATTCAGTCAACAAGGAAAATATCCACAAGATCAGCAAGAGACAGAGAATGCAGCAGCAAAATCCTGCAAAGCATTTACAGCATGAGAGCTCAAAAGTTGTGGCTACTAAAGCCGTAGGATATTATGAAAACATTTTATAATTCTGGAAAGACAACATTAGGCCTCACGATAACACATTTTAGAAATTATTGCGATTAACGATAATATTGTTTGCAAGAAGAAATGTTGGTTAATTTGTTTTGTGTGTAGTACCTTTTATTGACCACCGGATGGCATAAGACTGAACCGAAGGATGGATAGTGAGGGAGTGAGCAGCATGTCTCTTAAAGAAAAATGGGAGGGAGGTGCCTTGACGTGACATGGGCTGTCTCTCTTTGGTTCTCAAAATGGTGGACGCTCTGTGTGGTTTGAGCTCTTTAGTATAACATTTTTCACAAAAAACTTTTAATTTAAAAAAGCAGTAAACAAGTTCTCAGCTTCTTTTTGCAGAGAAAAACTTTTTACACGAAGGCACGAGTTTCAACCGTGAATTTTGGAGCTTCGACAAGAATGAGGTTTATGCCCGAGGTCGGCTTGTTAGCTTAGCTTGTAGCTTAGCGTCTCAGCTGGTTTTAACGATCCAAAAACGTGATTTTGGACGGTTAAATCATCTGATTTTAAAGAAAAGATAAAGAGAAAGTGAGGGGTCAGTGAAGAGCACTGAGTTGAGCCTTTTGTCATCCAGCGTTTTCAGTAGAATGAGAGACACGAAAAAACAATGAAGCCGACAAATGAAAATGAGGTAGATAATTTTCCTTCATCATGGTAATTGATTAATAGATTTATCCTTTATTGTGACAGGTCTAGACAACATTACTTGTAACAACCCCATATTTTTCTCTCTTGCATTTTGTTTCTTTTCATTTTGATTCCTACAAATGTGTTTTAGCACTTCAGCAGCTATAATCTGAACTAGACCTGTTCGGCTGTCAAAAGTCCATTGGACTGGCCGAATAAACATAGGACAATAAGGAAATCTGTGTTTTGCCACCTAAACCATTGTAATGTCTGTTTATTTCCTCTTAAATGGTGCCACATCTAAGAAAACTTTTTTGTAGGTTAAGCAGTAAGGTTAAGAGTGTGGGTTGCACCCCTGAGAAACTTGCCAAATCTTCCCTGCCAGTGCTTGCTAAACAGCTTATTCTGCTTTCGACTTTTGTTTGGCATTGTTTATTGGATTGGATGACTGAACTAAATTGTTAAATTGGCGATTTAACCATTTATTTATTAAACAATCTGAGGCCTCAGTAGCATGATGAATAACATCACAACAGCCTGGCACCTCCTCCTGTTGCTGCTAAGTTTATATGTGCATATTGTGACACTTGGGTTACAACAGTTTATGATCTGTTGCAGTCCAAGCTGTCCTTTGCAATACAGATATTGAGATGATTAAATTGGCTTCCTGTTTCTTATTTTTAACTGACTACATTGTGACCACATTCAGATACACATGATATTACCATCAGCAAAGACATTGTCTGCAGTCGTCAACAAATATTAAGCACGGCTATTTCCACACAGTATTTTCTGCATCATGATGTGCATCTAATGCTCTACCTATAGGCAATAACATTTTCAGCCTAAACAGAACAACTTGCCTAAAAAAAGAAAGGTGTACCAAATTAAGTATTAACAAGTACAGATCAAATTGTCTGCACTTTCTATCTCCAATTTTTATGCGTGACGAGGGTTAATGTGCAGCCAATAAAAGGGCTGAAGGTTAAAATTTGCTCATCTGGCTGATTTTCTTTGCTTAGACCCACCTAGAATGACAGAAATTTAAAATAAAACTTTTTATTAATGCAAAAAACAAGCTGTCTTGAGAAGTTAGAGGGTCAAGAAGCCTGACAACATTCATGCGACAAAGTAATTACAAGGGGTGGAGGGGAAGATGTGAAAGTTGTCCAAGGAGAGGCTTGTGAGCACAGTAAGTCTTTCAAAAACATTATGGTTGCAAGATTTAGAACAGATGATATGAATTAGGGAGGTGATCATGAACACATTTCTGGCCTCAGCATTTGAACACAATCACTGGGGGAAGAAATACTGGAAAATACAACTCATACACAAGTTTGCCTGCCAGCACTGAAATGACACCTATACACATTAACAAGACCCTATTCAACTTTATTGGGCTGAGTGCCACACACAGTGCCTCTCCATGCTGAAAAAAGTCATGAATGCTTATACTCGAGTGTTTGCTCTTCTCTCACTAACAGAGAGGTTATCTACTCATTGACAATCACTAATCCAATCTGACTGGCAGCATTCAAGGCTCTCTGTACTTAAGCGCATATTCAGCAGAGGAAGCCGAGGGTCATAAATCTGGAAGGTGGCAAAGGGCTATTTGCATCAGAGTGGATTTGGAAAAGCCAGGAGGAGGTGGAAATTTAAAGAAGGGAACAAGAAAGAGAGGAGGTTCATGAGGAGCTGCGAAGAAAAGGGAGGATCACCGGGGACAGGCTTTGTCATGTTAAAACTGCGTGTTCTCCTTTTACTCCTCCTCCACTTTTTCTCCCTCTCTCTGTGGATAAAACACAATAGTCCATCACGGGGGGGGGGGAAATAATACGAGTTTGATCTTCTGAATTCAGAGCAGACGCGCGACAGTGGAAGATTGGTGGTGGGGGGTCAGGTCGTGGGTGCAGCATGTGCGTGACTGCAGTGGATGGGGCTGTGTTCAGTAGTGCAAAATAAATGTGCTCTCTTCCTCTCATCGGACTGTTTCTCCTAAACCCCACAACTCTGGGTTTGTGTCTTCATGTTCTTGTCGATGTGAGTTCGAGCCAATAGTTAGCTAAAAGTGCTCTTAATGCACATTAGCCTTCAGGTCTTGGTGAATGAATGTGCATTCCACCACTGTACATGAAAACATAATGACAAATCTCATAAATTAGCTCCAAGTACTAATGCCAGGTTATGAGCTGAAAGGGTGTTATTGTGGATGTAAAAGGAGGTATTTGCAACGGCGAAGATGAGAGGATGCAGCAAGTGTGCCATTACCCTGTCACTTTTCTGTTAAAGAGCTCAATGATGTAGGAAGTGGAAGGCTTACTTTGGCAGAGCAGGACCAAAAACCTTGAAGGACACATAAAAAAAACTAATACATAGAAAGGACTACAAATCTCAAGCAGTTATTTACACAAAGTCAGGTGAATAAATCCACCAAAGCTTCCAGCTGTAAACACCTTACCCACTCAGTCAACAACGGCTCTCCTTATGTACCCTAATGATGAGCGATGAGACATTTGATTCAAATGTCTGATGCTTAATGTCAGGGGGCTCCTTAGTGGAAGATCTGGGCAGAGCGAGGGGGTGAACTGGTGGGCGTTAAAAAGCAGAATCATTCATCTTCAGTGTCAGTGCTAATACCAAAATAAAAAAGTAAAAAAAATAAATGGAGGTGTTTGTCGATAGGGACATTAATTCTGCTTTGTGCTTAGGACAAATGGCTGATGAGAGCAGGCAGAGTCATCAGGGGAGTGCAGTGGGATGTTACTAGAATTTAATGAAGGACATGTTTGGCTTCCTCAAGTATGGGTTCTGCCTTTATGCTCTGTGTGTGCGTCTGCTGTCTGCAGCTCTGCAGACACTAATTTCCTGCATGGATCCCTGACCTTTCACTGTAGCCTGGGGGGAGCCATTTGATCACAACACACACACTCGCACACCATTTCCTGTAATACAGCCTACCACTCAGGGAACTGGTCATAGTAAAACAGAAATGATCTTCAACATATGAAATAAAGTAAAACGTTTTCAATCTTAATTGATATGGTTGGATATATACTACCCGTATAATTTGTCGACTGTATTGTAAAAAAAATTAAAATGAAAGTATTCTGTGAATGAAAACATGATTGTCATACAAGTACATCACAACTGACATGTCCAATTGCAGCAAGTAAAGACTGTTGCTGCAGTTTTGTTTACTATTATGCAAAGTTTTGAATCTGAAATCATTAATAAAGTTTTTTTTTTTTTTTTACACTATTTGTTAACCTCTTCTTAACAAGGCGAATCCCATTGAGGTCACTTATCTCTTTTGCAAAGGAGGCTTGGGCCTGAAGGCAGACTAACATGCAGAAAACCCACGCAAGCACGAGAAGAACATTCAAACTCCAAACAGAAAGACCCCAGGTCCAACCGGGGACTGAACTCAGGACCTTCTTGCTGTGAGGCAACAGTACTAACCACTGAGCCATCGTGCTGCCAACTATGCATCTTGTAAATGAGTCCTTGTGGCACAATGAGAAATAAAGGTTGAATTTAAAAAATATGCACCAGATATTGGAAAACTGCTTCAACAGCTAAAGTTCCGGTTATGTTTTGTGAAAACGTTTTACTCAGTTTTTTTTTCTGATAAAGTACAAAAGATTAGTGCTGGACGATAATTCAATAACGATAAATATCGCAATATACTTTTATTCAATAACGATGATATGAAGTTTAAGCATATTTTCGATATTTCGATAGGATTTTACAACGTTTCACTGACGTTTTTCTGTTTCTGTTCGGGTTGGAGCGGCTGCTTCAACAACCCGCCCGGACAGAAAAAGCTGTGACACAAAACGTGCGTGGTGACGTCGTTGTTACGCAGCGCTCAGTCCAGCAGCAGGCGTTAGCGGTAGCAGGCTAAAAGCTAAGCTAGTCTCCAAAGCGCGTTAAGTTTTCGCTTCAAAACGAGTCAAACGAGTGCTCATGACCGTCAGAATGTGACTGAACAAAGTTTCACAAGCGAAGAGAAAGAGACGACATCACTGATGAGAGGAAAGACTAATTCGTCGGTGTGGACGTAGTTCGGTTTTGTTAAACTGCAGGTCTCATCTGCAGCGAGTCTTACTCGGTTTCTTTATTTTGCAAAACGTGACAAAGTCGTTCTAACTAGCGGTGGGAACATCTATTCTAACTTGTTTAATCTGAAGAGTTTCCACTCGATAGAATATGATGAGAGTCAGAAGATGAAGAACAATAAAGTTTGAGCCAACGTTTCCCTGAAACTACGACGTAAACAAACAGCCCCAGCAGCGCTGCATGTTTTTTAAATTCAAAATAAAACAAATTCATCAGAAGAAAAAAACACTGAATGAAAATGTGCAGAAAGACGAAAATAGTGTTTTAATATCTGCCCCTTGTTTAAAAAATACAAAATAACTACAAACAAACAACAACCTTCACTTCACCTGCACCACACCTTCCCAACAACTTTGATTTAATCATATTTTAAAACATATAAATAGTTTTAGAAATGTTTATGGTGATATCAAGTCAACACAATCCTGTTTCCTGATTTACAACTCAGCTCCTTCAAACTAGTCCTAAATGGAGGTTTTACAAACATTTACATTCCCTTCAGGGTTTAATAACTTTAAACAAATTTTAATTGAATATTTGGGGGGTAATTTTTTTTTAGTTTTATACATGACTTGTAAAATACTATGTTCAACCAAATCATAAAATTTTAATAATTTAAACTGATGAAATATTTGTTGGGTGACCATAGCACTTCCTACTAATAATTCTTATAGCTCTTTTTTATAAAATAAAAACAGGGTTTGTAATAGTTTTACATGCTTTTCCCCAAACTTCAATACAACAGATTAAATATGGAACAATCATTACATTATTCAATATATTCAAAACTTTGTCATTCAAAAACTATTTTACTTTATACAGTAATGCAATTGATTTTGTTATTTTTATTCTTAAGTAATTTCCATGAGATTTCTATGTCAGCTTCTTATAAATAACAACACCCAAAAGTTTTATTTAATTAACTATGAATTTCAATGCTGTAAATTTTAAAGATGTTTAAAGTTAAAACTATTAATATTGACACAGTTGAGAATTTTATGGCAAGAAAGTTCATGCTCAATAATCCACGTACCAAATCCAATAATTTTCAGTCGGGTCATCTGGACAGTTTCTTTTTATAGAAATTGGATGGAGGATGGAGGGTGAAACGTTTCTATAAAAAATAAACTGTCCAGATGACCCGACTGAGAATTATTGGGTTGAGAAGTTTATGTTTATTTGATGGTGATTTCCATCTTTTTGGAGGCTAAATACAAATACAAGGAGAACATTAATTTATTTGTATAGTTTATAGTTTTTTTTAGGCTTTTATATTGTTTATATAGATATCGAATTATATCGTTATCGACCGAAATTAAGAACTATATCGTGATAAAAATTTTGGCCATATCGTCCAGCCCTACAAAAGATACATGCTCATCTGAAACTTATGGTGCTCAACTTTGGTTAATTCAGCAACAAACTTTTACTCCAACCTGAATTTAAAATACAGTAGTCCCTCGTTTATTGCGGGGGATCCGTACCCTGAAGACCTGTGATAAGTGAAAAACCGTGAAGTAGGAATAGTAGTACAAGTAGTAATCAGTAGTTTATTTTATTATTTATGTACATATATATTAAGGCGTTTTAAACCCTTCCCACACTCTTGCAATATTATAAACAATGTTTCTAAACTCTAAATGCTTTAAAAGAGCACATAATGTCATAATTTCAGCTCCCTGCCTCCTCTGCTCTTTGCCACCTGCAAGCCCTTTTGGCCACGCCCACTTCTCCGCTCTGCATGCTGAACAGCTGATCAGCTGCAGGAGGAAACTTTTTCTGCAGCTCTGGACTGCACAAATGTGCAGCAGGTGCTTAATAATTTAAAATAATGTATTTTAAATAAAAATGTCATGCCGATCGTGTGGCTCATCCATCAATCAACCAATTGCGTGTCATGTCCAATCTTATTTTGAAAAACCGCAATACAGCAAGTCTGCAATAAACAAACCGCAAAGTGGCGAGAGACTACTGTAATGTCTTTTAATCATGTTTTTGTGCTGCTTGTAGTTTCTTAACATTTGTATTTCAATAACTTTGTAGTTTTCTAAAAGCCCATCCACAGACAAATGTCATGTTTTTGCAGAAATCTGTGTACACTGAACAAATGCTTTGTCATCTTGTCTATAATTTTGTGTTAGTCCCCATCAAATAATAACAACTTTACTTTGGTGCTTACAGAAATCTAACAAGGTTGAGTCAGGTCCTCTTGACAGATTCTTATTTTTTGAAACATTTTGTCTTTGTCTTGCTTACAGAAACTCTACTAAAACCCCTAAGGGGTACTAAGGTTCTCAGGAAGTAACATGACCATATGTGCTAAAAGTCTGTGTCCAAAAATAAGATGCACATAACTGTTATACACTCATGTTTTCACATTGCTCACATTTACTGTATTGCACTAAATGAAGTCTTAGTCGTGATGATTCTGCAAAAACACTACAGTAAACTCCATAATCTAAATATGTAATTAAGGATGCCAGCTTTATGATTGTTCAACAACTCAAAAATATTAGTTTGGAGGCATGTTGCGCGCTCACCGTCTAAGGCCCTGTTTACACGGACACTGTGTGGGGGAAACGCAACTTTTGGGTATGTTAATTAGGTGAAAAGTTTTGCGTTGACATGGGCGAATTCTGTGGATACGACTCTCTCCCCCCCCCCCCCGTACTCATGAATTTACTGTAGTTACCATGCTGGGCCTGTAGATGGCGCTGTGATCTTTGGAACCTTCACTACTGCGCATGCGCCACTGCTGCCTGCCTGAGGTAAACAAACAGAGCACACGAGGCAGCCTGTTTTCCTCTCTGGCTAAAAGTTCAGCTACTACAAGTTGTTGTCAACAAGTTAACAACAAGTTAAAGCTGGAATTTGGATAAGAGTCAACAGATCTGACACCAAGTGGGGCCGCTGCACACCAGCTGACTGGACGTCTGGACCGGAACCGAGTCAACATGTCTGACTTTAGTCCGTGAGAATCAGCTGATTTACAGCAGCGCTACAAGGTAAACGATGTTCTTAATAATCTTTCCTTGTGTTTAGTTCGATCACAGAACAACCAACTGAGGTTTTATTTTTTTCCTGCGAGGTCGAAGCTGTCGTTCCACGAAGCGGACCGGCGGTTCGGATGTGGGTCCAGTGGGATGAAAACAACAGAGTCCAGTTCATTAAAGTTCGATTAACGTGTTTTAAAAAGTGTTCAATTTAATTCTCAGTGTTTGTGACATGAGTTTGTGGTGTTGAATAAATAAATAAATTAAAAATCAACCTGGTGTCTTCATTTTCAACATGCAGCATGTTAGGCATGACGTAACGAGTCCAGATAGCTTCATTTAGCTCAGATAAATGTAAATATCTCCCACGCTAACATAAATACTGTTTATTATTGTTAAACTGTTAATATATAGCACATTTAGTATGTTATAGTGCAGCGTGACACGTGAAATGTCCGACTGCCTCGTTAACAGACAACTGGATCCAGGCAGCTGCTCTCTTCCAACACAGATGCAGGTAAGGTGTAGAATAATTAAATATGAGAATCAAAATATATTCCATCAGCTATAGTTCAGAAAGTGGTGCGTGTGTCCACTGTCCAGTCCACCGCCATTGTTAAAATGCCGGCTGTCTGCGCGTGCGTGCTGCGTGCATGTGTTCAAACAAAAGCTCCACGGGAGATGTTTACATTATCAACGGGGGGTCAGCGAAAAACTTCCACCTTGAGAGCAGGGTCAGAAAAGTATCGGTGTCATCGAGGGGGGCCAGCAGCGTCGTGTAGGCGATAAGCAAAGTCGCAAAGAGAAAGTAGCGGTTACACTCAAAATACGCGCCGTGTAAACTGGCCCTAAGTAAGCGTCAAAAACAGTACAGGTAGTCCCCGATTTACGAGCGCTCTGATCTGCGAGGTTCCAGACTTACGAGCTGCACATTTTTGGAAAAAACGAAAAAAATACTGAGTTTTCATGTGTTTTTTCACTTCAGTTAGCTAGTTAAGCATATAAACACACGTTTCCGATCATTTTTATGCACTCAAAAGTAGTTTTTAGATGAAAATAGAGTGTTTTTAGGTGCGCTAGCGAAAACCGTTCCAATTTACGAGCGGATTTCCGGATTTACGAGCGAAATGGCGGCCGTTCCAAATTACGAGATTTCCGGTTTACGAGCGCCTCGTTGTAACGGATCTCGCTCGTAAATCGGGGACTACCTGTAAGTAGAAGGAACAAGACCCGAGCTTCCAGGTGAGCATGGTGTGAATTGCTTCCACCTTTCTCCTGCCCTCAGGGGTCCAGTTAACGTCAGGCCTAGCTGGAATTCGCTGGTTGCTGTCTCGCCTGGGTTTGAGTCCTGGGTCTAATTATGACCCTCCTGGTCCTGTTTTCAGGACAGGAATGCACCCCACTCCCAGTTAACTCTGTCCATTAAGCTAAGTGAGGGTCATCCATTATTCAGGCCTTTTCCATGTTTAATTCAAGGGATATGAGGGACTGTCATGAAACACACAGGTGGGTAAAGTTTCCTGAAATCAAAGTCGACTTAAATGTAACAAATAGCTGCCTTTCTCTGTTTGCTCCAGACTGACAAGCAGCAAGTTCAATGAAAACACACCAACAATATCAATACAATCAATCTGTACAGAGAAACAACAGAAGCCTCAGCTAACCGTGTGAGACAGAGGACGTGTTGCGGAGATGGAGAGCGACAGGAAGTGGATTACCAACGGAATGACAAGAGTGGGCGTCTAACAATCAGATCTAATGAGAATTGAATTGTGTTTGGATTTTTGAATCACACACAAATGGAAAGCTGAAAAGACAGTGGAAAAACAGGCCAAAAAAGAGGGAAAGACGAGAGCTTTGCGTGCACCACCTCACCCCCTTACCATGCATCCCTGCGTAGGCGTGCGTCCTGGGGGAGCCACCATTGTTAATACAGTTATTAAGCCTCTCCACTGAAGTCTGCTCTACCTCTCCAACCCCCAGCATCAAGGAATTTTCTCTGCCTGCCAGGCAGCGGGCAGCGCGCCTCATTCACAACCAGATCAAACAATCCCAAATAGGCCAGCTCAGGGAAAGCCAGTGACGGAGCTTCCCGCTGAGCACTGAGGCCAGGTGAGGTTGAGTGTGTCAAGCCCGAAGAGAACCCCAGCAGGCTTTGCGGAAGAGAGGCTTAGACATCAACCTTGCAAAAAGCTCCTCCTTCCCTTCCTCTCTCACTTTAGTCAGCTGACCAAGATTCCCATGCAGCTCTTCTCGCTGTTGGGGATTACAGATATGAAAGACTTTTGCACGCATGTACCGGTATGTGAAAGTTGATACCCCACCCCAGCTTTAGGATACATGTTGCTCTGGGGGTTCATTAGGGGTGAGCAATGATGGGGGAACAAGCCTGAGCATCAAGGTCAGATAACAGCACTGTACACCAGGAAAAGCCAGGAAAGCCCTCTCACTGCAAAAGGAAACCCTACAGCTGACCACAGCATCAAAGGGAGGAGTGTGCAGGTGCATGTGCTCGTGTGAGGAACTGTTCGGACCACAAACAAAAAACATGAAATGCTTTAAAGGTCCACTGACATGATTTTTTTTTTACTATTCATAAAATTGCTCAATATATATATATATATATATTTTTTTTTTTTAACATTTAAATATGTTTGTTTTTGCAAACAAAATGATAAATCACTTTAATTTTGCTTTAAAATTGATTTTGAACTTCAAGCCGTGTTTAATCATGGGAAAACTAATTACTGTACACGCGAATGCACCATCTGTGACGTAGTGTCCAGAGTGAGAGGAAGAGGGCTCTGGTCTCTTTAATAGCGGACAATTTAAAACACGACAAATTTAGCAATCTATGTGAAGAATTGAGCTATTTGTCTTCATTTTGGGAAGCAGAAAATAGTTTGGGTGATAGAACAAGAAACAACAGGATCTAATTTAGGTCTGATGCTGTATCAGACTTACCTTCACGTGGAGCTGCTCACACGCGCGCACTGTGACAAGCCCAGAGCTCTGCCTCTCACTCTGCACACTACGTCACAGATGTGCGTTCGTGTGTAATCGGTTTTCCCATGATTAAACACGGCTTGAAGTTCAAAATCACATTTAAAGCAAAATTAAAGTGATTTATCATTTTGTTTGCAAAAACGAACATATTTAAATGTTAATAATATATATATATATATATATATATACTGTATATATACTGTATATA
>JBBPBX010034320.1:0-11444 GCA_038048925.1 Garcialebias charrua
TATAGGTCGCACTGGTGTATAGGTCGCACCTACGTTTAGCTCTGCTGCAAATGTCTGCCACAGGAGCGCACAGCAAGGCTTTTAAGAAGATTAACACTTAAAAACAATTATTTGTTTGATAAAAATTATAGCAAATATGTGTCTGAGCTGAACTTTTCCTTAATAAATGAACGTAGTTGTGAAATGAGCTGGATTTAAAAATTTGTTTCACCGAAAGTGATAACAAGCCATATATAGGTTGCACCTGAGTATAGGTCGCAGGCCTTGAAAAAAACATAAAAAGGTGTGACCTATACACCGGAAAATACGGTACATGATACTGAAAGCTTGGGGCGCCAGTGCTCGGCTGTCCAAAAAATATTCTGCTCCTCCCTTGCTTCATTTAGAGTAAATTTTTGAACACGGAGGAGGTTAATACTTGTGACCTTAACTAAAAATCTTACGGCGTCGTCCACTTTCCTCGGCTGCATATTGTCACATTCCAGCTTGAGTGTTTCTCTGAGCTGTATACAGTGATATTATTAGCCGCTGCGCTCCCTCTCCTCTTTTAAAGGTCATCTGTTTGAGCTGCCTCAGAGGGAACGTTTGCACGTGCAGCAATATTCACATATTAACTTGATTAACACCTCACTCTGAATAAAACACTGCCAGGTTGAGTGGTTTTTTATTTTATTTGATTACCTTGAGCAAATTAATGTTAAAACTAATTCAATTAAAGCATGCTTAGCATTCTGTCAGACCCTTTATTTTTAAATGTTATCATGAATTACTGGAGGTTTCTTTTGTCAGAGGAGAACAAGATGTCTGCATGTAAAAAAAAAAGATTCACACATTTAGAAACAAGAGAAAAAGAAAAGCTTTTACTTGTCACAGATTGTGTTGTGTGATAACAGTTATGGATCGGTGCAAACATGAAGAGTCATTTATGGGCACAGAATGGAAAATGATTAGTGTTATTGATCAGAGTTCTGCTCTGCAAACAAGGCAATGAGTGAATAATTTTAAATCTGATGCAATCATAATCAGAATCAAGTCAATACTGCGTTGGATTCACATGCTGTGAGTGCAAACGTAAATGTGTGTTAGTCCTCCTCCCGTTGGCTTCTTTTTCCACATTCTCATGTTAAAAACTTTGTTTTTTTTTAATCACACCGATACATTTTACAAGTCATCATTTCTGCTGCCAGCTGCTTTTATTTTTTTGTGCACCAATGCATTTATTGAAAACTTGGTTTTTCAAGACTAAATGTTTTTGATAGGAATTTTCATTTCTTCTACTACAACACAATAATTGGATGTAGCTTCGTGTTTACAGAAATTATGTTGGGATGTTGCGCACACGCACATAAAATATTCAAGAAATCCTGAGCTTGTAGATGAAGCAGCAGGATTTGATTGCCAGTATCTTTTGATTTATCTTGTTTTCCTGGAGTCTTAAACAGCTAGAAAAAGATTTTAAAAAATCATTAAAAAAACATGCTTACATGGAAATACTTGAAGTGTTATTTTAAGTGAATAAAATTTAAAACAAAGGAATCACAATCTTAATATAACACGACGATACGTAGAGCTTTGAAATTTTACAGCACACACGAACACTAGACATTTCATCCATTTCTTTACATCCAACTAATAAATCTGTCTAGATTCCTGTGATGCTGATAAAAATAAGATGTAGCCTGAGTTTTGTTTATTATGGTATTTTTTATGATCAATGACTTTCACATTAAAATGACTTGTTAAACTAGTGGTTTGAAACCATCCATCTATTATGGTTAGCTTCTTCCTTTTCGGGTCGCGGGGGTCACTGGTGCCATATCCAGCAGTCACTGTGCGAGAGGTGGGGGACACACCCTGGACAGGTCTTCAGTCCATCACAGGGACACATGGAGACAAACAACCATTCACTCTCATCTAGAGACAATTTAGAGTTACAGTTTAACATGCATGTTTTTGGTCTGTGGGAGGAAACCGGAGTACCTGGAGAAAACCCACGCATGCATGGAAAGAACATGCTAACTCCACTCAGAAAAGCCCCCAGACTGGGATTTGAACCGGCAACCTTCTCGCCAAGAGGCAACGACTCTACCAACTGCGCCACCGTGCTGTCCTGGTTTAAAACCAAACAAAAAATTTGACCACAGGGAAGGGATTTCACAAAAACCAATTATAACTGGCCTTGGTTTGTTGCACGCGTGTGCATGTTCGTGTGTGTGTGTGTGTGTGTGTGTGTGTGTGCCCTCAGAGATAGCAGGCAGGTTAATGAGCTCAGTGACAGTAATAGGCCTGTACACTGCTGTTCAACCTCTTATTACTCTGCTCTCACCCTGAAGGGGAATGTAATCATTATTATTTGCATTTTAGTCTTTCTCTGAGTTTGTTTACAGAAGAATCACCAGCTCAGCTGGGTAAAATTTGGTAAAAAAAAAAAGGAGCTGCAACAACAAATAAAGCGTGCACTCCACTTTCCAGCTCACTGGAGGATGCTCTTCCCTGTGAGTGTTCCTTTAAACAGTTTGGACTTGTATCACAGCTCTCCACAACTCAGTCTGGGATCAGTGGGTAAAGATCACTCAGACAACGTGCTGATAAAAGACGATGTGTCTGGAATAAGAGCACATCCTGTGGAACACTGTCTTTGTACACACATGGCAAAATGTCGTGTACAAACCAGGGTTGGCTCATCGATGTTGATGATAAAGTTAACTGTGGAGCTGTTGAACTTGTTATTTTAGCCTGCTGCTGCAGCATTTCTGTATTTTCTTACAGTCACTCAACAGTTTGGGAGTTTATCTTTTGCTGGACTCAGCAGGCAGTGACACCTTTGCCTAAATCGCTGCATGTTCTGTCACTGCTGTGTTTTAGTACCTGAGAGGAATCAAACCGCCCGCTGTGAGTACTTTGACTGGCCGAGGCACTGCAAGCACAAACACTTTGAGTTGGACTGCAGCTGATTTCTGTCTCAGTTTGTGCGTACAGTATATTATGCATTTTATCAATGAGCAGGATAAGTGTTAGAGATGAAGCAAGCGTGTTGTGTAGCCAACAATGAGGAGTTTGTACTTTGAAATGTACTACGACTCCGCCAGTTGACCTCTTAAGACAGCAGGTTTCCCTCCACACTACACCAGCAGAATTGACAGGATGTGCACTCTTCATACATGAACGTATCACATAACAGACTTGTTTTTTATTGGACTCACGCAGACTCTTCCACTGGTACATTTTCATCTTTAAATCACTTCTTGGTCTGCTGCCCTCATACATCTCCTCCTACATGTCTTTGCGTGAGTGCAGCTACAGCGTGCGCTCTCAGGACATGATTACCTGCAGTGTTCCGTCAGTGAGGACTGAACTTGGAAAAAGGGCCTTCTCCTACTCTGCTCCTGCTTCATGGAATATCTTACAAAAAGATCTGAAGCTCTCGACCCTGACCTCTCTGGATGGTTTTCAGAATCTGTTGGAATCCTGGCAAAAACCAATGCAGATATGTTCCTGTCTTTGATTTTTTTGTACATCTACCTTATAATGTTTTTGCTACTTTTTGCTACTTTTTCTTTTCTTTTGTTTATTGTATTTGTATCATTGATGTTCATCATTCTTTAGTTTGTAGCAGGTCGCTTTTGTAAATGAGCCCTCGAGGCTCAATAAGATTTACCTGACTAAATAAAGGTTGAATGAATGAATGAATTTTTACAGCTAACATTTTAAGGATGTGGTTTAAGTCAATAATAGAACTATTTCAACAATTTCCAGCAGGATCAATAAAGCTCTTATCTTATGTTATTTAAATACCCAGTATACAGTACCTTAGGAAAGAGGTACCACCATAGTTACAGTATATAATATAACTAGACACAGAACCAGAATATGTAAGTTGAAGCCACAAAAGAGAAGTGCCCCACAGTGGCAGTACAATTGTTTAAATCTTGCACCTCTATGTAAATATATGGACCACATCCTGACAAACAAAAAAAATCATTTAGAGCAGTGTTTTTCAACCACTGTGCCTAGGCACACTAGTGTGCCGCGAGTGATCGTCAGGTGTGCCTTGGAAATTATCAAAAAAGCCCCCCCCCCTTTCTACAACCTCTTTAAATTTAAGACCACATTGTTGTGGTACTGTTCGGGTGTATTTTTGAAGACATGTTAAGTGCAATTTGAAATAAGAAATATAAAATATGATAAAAATACATTTTTGTGTTTATTTCATTCCTATTCAAGACACTTTGATAAGAATGACTATATATTTAATATAGGCAGATACAGTGTATCTATGTTTACAATTTTGGTTGGTGGTGTGCTTCGGGAATTTTTTCAATGAAAACACTGTGCCTTGGCTCAAAAAAGGTTGAAAAACACTAACTTAGAGGACTACTGGACATAGGAAGTTAGGGGAGTTTTTTTTTTTTTCATCATTATTATGTGAATGGTTACAAGTGTTGTCTTAGGGCCAGTTTACACGGCGCGTATTTTGAGTGTAACCGCTACTTTCTCTTTGCGACTTTGCTTATCGCCTACACGACGCTGCTGGCCCCCCTCGATGACACCGATACTTTCCTGACCCTGCTCTCAAGGTGGAACTTTTTCGCTGACCCCCCGCTGATAATGTAAACATCTCCCGTGGAGCTTTTGTGTCAACCACATGCGCGCAGCCCGCATGCGCGTGGACAGTCTGACATTTCACGTGTCACGTTGCAAAATATAACAGTTTAACAATAATAAACAGTATTTATGTTGGCGTGGGAGATGTAAATTTATCTGAACTACAGTATCTATCTGGACTCGTTACATTTTTTAAACAGTGCGTAACGTGCTGTGAAAATGAAGACACCAGGTTTATTATTTATTTATTTATTTATTCAGCACCAAAGTTTAAACACAAACACTGAGAATTAAACTGAACACACTATTAAAACACGTGAACCGAACTGTAACTACGTTAATGAACTGGACTCTTGCTGTGTTTTCATCTGGACCCATCAGAACCGCGCCGAACCGTCTGCCTGCTGGAGCGACAGCTTCTCCACCTGGCAGAAATAAATAAATAAATAAATAAAAACTCAGTTGTTGTGTGATCAAAGTAAACACAAGCAAACATTATATTAAGAACGTTGATTTACCTGCTGTAAGTCAGCTGCATCACGGAGTAAAGTCCGGTTCTGGTCCACAGTCCACTCAGCGGTTCTGGTCCACAGTCTCAGCGTCTAGTGTGCAGCTTGTTAGATGAAGCGGGTCCCACTGACTCAAATCTGTTGACTCTTGTCCAAATTCCAGCTTTAACTTGTTGTTAACTTGTTGACAACAACTTGTAGTTAGCTGATTTTAGCCAGAGAGGAAAGCAGACAGGCAGCTGTTTACCTCAGGCAGCGCATGCGTAGTAGTGAAGGTTCCAAAAATCACAGCGCCATCTAAAGGCCCAGCATGGTAACTACAGTGAAATCATGAGGACGGGGGTTGGAGGGGGAGAGAGTCGTATCCACAGAATTCGACAGTGTCAACGCAAAACTTTTCACCTAATTAACATACCCAAAACATCCGTTTCCCCCACACAGTGTCCGTGTAAACAGGGCCTTAATACTAGTTGTTTCTTTCACTTCCCCACTTGCTTCTGCCGAGGACAGACGAGGACAGACGCTCCCCTTCCCACACTGTTTTGCTTTGCTGCGCTGTCTGTCTGTGAAACTGCTTCTGGGCCTTACTTGCATACCTTCCGAACAAAAAACTATGGACTTATTTGGCCAGTTGGTCCCTCTACACAATTTGATAACATTTCTTCAAAGAGAAGACAGGCTTTAGGCGAGCCGATTTGCCCTGTTGGCATGCACGCAGCTGGATATCTCATCGATTTGAAGACTTGATGAAGTATCTATCTTTGCTGTCATCTATGGATCTAAAGGACGCATATTTAATTGGATTAACAATAACTGGTTCCTGCTTTTTGGATTCAACTGGTTGCTGGTTTTATCTACAATTAAGGAAGTCATCTGCAGCAAAATGAGACCCGATCACGCTGCTTGTCTTTGTGATAGCTTGGTTCTTGCCTGTGTACCCAGACTCGGTTGCCTTGGGCAGAATGGATCAGATCTCAGGGATTTTTACACAGGTACATTCTATCTGTGTGTGGCCACATAATTTGGACATTTTCTGAACCGTTTTTGGACCAACACAGACTCAAGGTAGATGTCATTATGTTCTGCCTGTACCAAAACAATTTTGTGTTTATCTGAATCTGACTCCCCCGGCAGACGAAGGCCACCTTATCTGAATACGCCTGGAGGACATGTAATCTGACACTCACCCCCGCCCATCGGGGAACTCCACCGTCAACCAGAGTGAACCAGCTGAAAGACATTCTGTCATCATTTCAGGACTCTTGGATTCTCATTAGCGTTGACCTTGGCCATTCCCCGACATCCTTGAGAATGTTTACGGATCTCATCGGAGGGAGCTGACTGATTATTCCATCCTTATCAGAACTCTTACAGTGCCCTCGAGAGCTTCTATGAACATTGCTCATCGATCTCAGTGTCTCCAACCCCTGTAGAATGTCTACGTCACTATGTGCTTATTTGTGCGAGGTGTTTTTTAATATTATAATTTTTTTTCTCAAGAAGAAAGATTTTAATAGGATTTTTTCGCCTCCATTTCCTAATGTGTCTAGTTTCATTACTTTTTGTCTGTCGAAGCAGATCTCACTTGTAAATTAGTCTTCGAGGCTCAATGCGACTTATCTGTCTAAATAAAGGTTGAATGAAAAAAAAGACACTCACACGTTTCATCAGTATCCGTGAAACAATCACAGAATAGTTTGAACAGAGAGTCAACAGCATTAAAAATCCATCCATCCATTATCTTTTACCCGCTTCTTCCATATTTGGGTCACGAGGGTCGCCGGTGCCCATGTCCAGCAATCACAGTGCGAGGGACGGGGGACACCCTGGACAGGTTGCAGGTCCATCAAAGGGACACATAGAGACAAACGAGACAAACAATCATTCACTCTCTCACTCACATCTAGGGACAATTTAGAGTTACCAATCAATCTAACATGCATGTTTTTGGTCTGTTGCAGGAAAGCGGCGTACCCGGAGGAAACCCACACATGCACAGAGAAAACGTGCAAACTCCACCCAGAAAGGCCCCCGGACCAGGATTTGAACCAACAACCTTCTCGCTGAGAGGCAGCAGCTCTACCAGCATGCCACTGTGCTGCCTGCATTAAAAACCATTACGTGATTTTCTTTTTGCTGTTGCCTCTTTCTTTTACTGTTGAACATAGGGCTGGACAATGATTCGATATCAATATATATCACGATATACTTTTATTCAACAACGGTGATATGAGTTTTAAGCACATTTTCAATATTTCAATATATATTACGCTATGATTACAGCATTACACTGACACATTTCGTATTCTGTTCAGGTTGAAGCGGCCCCTTCAGCCTGAACAGAAATAGCCGCGACACAACTACGTAAGTGTGTAGTGACATACATCACACACAGAGCTCGAGTCCAGAAGGAGTCAGCGGTAGCAGGCTAGGCTAATCTCCAACACGCGTTAAGTTTCTGCTTCAAAACGAGTGCCCACGACTGTCAGAATGTGACTGAACAAGCTTTCAAAAGCGAAGAGAAAACAGATGACATCACTAACCGTGTTTTATTTTCAATTCGAATTTTGAGCGAATTTTTGGAATTTCGCAAAAATGTAAATAAAAATTAATGCGAATCAGAAGTGTTTCCATCAACTGGCTTGAAGAGCATCCACCAGGCCACGCAAAGCGGCATTACGTCAGACGTCAGCGTCATTACGTCAGACGTCAGCGTTACGCACGTCTACAGTAAACAGGAAGTAGCAGTTGAAAACAGGACCCGACCACACATCTCGGCAAAATGGAGAGAATATTTCAGGAATGTGTTGCTATCGGGCAAGTTGTATTTATTCTGTCATGCCAACTAGTTTTAGCGATGTTACATGTTGTCCGGAGACGAAGTCACGTGACGTAAATGTTCGCTACATCAGAACTGAGTCGGCAAATCTGTTTCCATCTCTCGTTTTGCGCATCGGCTCTGATTCAAAAAACCAAAAAACCACCTCAAGCAAGCGTATCAACTTTTTTGCGAATTAGAGGAAGTTAATTTGAATCGTGCCGTTTCCATTCAGCTTTTCTGATGCAATACTTCAAAATGCGCATCAAGAAACCTTGATGGAAACACGGCTAATGATAAGAGAGGAAAGACTACTTTGGCGGTTTGGAAGTGGTTCGGCTTCCTAAGATCCAATAAACTGCAGGTTTCAGTGTGCTGCAAAATGTGACTCAGAAGTTAGGGTATGTTGTTGTTTAAAGTTAAAACTACAGTATTAGTATTGAGTCAATACTAATACTGTATTGACAAAGTGTTTTATTTGACTGCGATTTAAAATTTATTTGAAGGGTAAATACAAATAAAAGGTGAATATTAATTTATTTGTACAGTTTGTACAGTTTTTCGGAGGCTTTGATATTGTTTATATCAATATCAGAATTATATCGTTATTGACCGAAATAATATATCGTAATAAAAGTTTTGGCCATATCATCCAGCCCTAGTTGAACATTAACAACTCATTAGAGTTCGATGCAACTATGGCTTTGCAAAGATATGTGACATGACTCAAAACAGTACACAGTTCTTGAACTCGTGTTTCTGTGTTCTGAAAAGAAGCATTCATTTCACTTATTTTACTCTTACAGCCTCATCCATCTGGACCCTTCAGGACTTCTCTGTGCAGAGAAATTTACGCTGAGTGAAATAAGTGAAAATGGATAAAGAGTGGCCTACAGTCAACAATACAGTACATACTTGCCAAGACACATTATCACATTTCCACATGTGGATCAATAAACTAATCCACATATAACCATTAATCTGACCCAAAGTGGCCCCGTGTGGCTGCAGAAGAGGAACATTTCTCTTTCACACACTGACAGCTCACACAGAAAAGGCCCACAATGCTCAGCAGCGCTATCATCAAAACAAGCCATATATTGCATCAGTGCCACAGCCGGCTCATTCAGAGCAGACTACCGAGAGTTTTTACCGCTGATTACATCATTGAAGTGAAGGAGATTACACCGTTGTTTATGCTCCCGTCGCGGCAATACAAATGAGAGGCATGCGAGCTTCCAGCTGTGCACCTAATAATGCAGTCTGTTTCGAATGCTCGTCTCCTCCATCAGCAAGACTCGTACGTGTTTCAGCAGCTAACAGCACTTTGCTGGTGGTTTGTCGGCCACACGGCAGGAGAAGTGGAGCCAATATGTTAAGTGATGGCTTCAGACCTTGGTAGGATGTGAAAAGCAGAAAACAAGCTTTAAGAGATTTATTTTTTCTTTCCAAATTCAGGTGCAATTTGTTTTTCACATTGTCTCAAACAGAGTGGTTTTCCAGGACGGGCAGACAGAGTGGAGGCAGTATAATCAGAGCAAAAGGCTGTGTAACTAAAAAGATTGTCTGCAGGAAACACAATAGGTCCCAGTACCCAGGAGTACATTAGCTGAAAATAGGCCACAGGCATTTCAGTCCAGAAGAGAAATGAAAACCCTCCTCCAGCAATAACCCAGCTTTTAATGATGACAAAAGAAATCAGGGGGAAAAGCACACGGCTCTGAAAGTGGGCCCTGATGAGAAGCATATCCACACTGCTCGGATCACACAGAAGCAGGAAAACGCTGTACTGTATTTGACTCAACTTAAAAAGTGCACCTCTCTGGCTTTAGTGTGGTTTAATTACAACAACACGGGGCTGGCCAACAAACTCCACAACAGACAGACGCCCAATGTGATTAAACGCATTTTGATTTCCAACAAAAGAAATGTCATCAAGCAAACACGACGAGGAACTGAGCAAAGAGTGCAAAAACACTGCGGTCACCTGCCACCAAATGGAAAAGGTGGAGGGTAATGTTAAAGCTTGTGTCTGTGTGTCTGTTATCAAAATATCTCATAAATCACTGGACAAAATGTAATGAAACTCAGAGATTAATCACTGGATGCTCAGATGCAACTGATTATGATTTGTAGTCAGCCAATATGAAGAAGGCCACCACAGTCAAATGACTATAGAAAACACAAAAATGGCAATCTTCAGTCAATATTACAAATATGATGCTACAATTTCATGTGGTTGTAGCTGAGAGTCACCAAAATATCCACTGAACCACTGAAAGTTTTAGTAAATAATCCTTGGATGTCAATCTACAACTGATGAATTTCTGGAGTGAATATTAATAAAGCTGAAGGTAATCCACTTTAGCCAACAGAAAAAATGGCTAAAACGAAGTCAGTTTTCAACGTCAGATGATCTTGATCTAAAACTCCAGCATAAAAGACGATGTGCATTCAATGAAGGGATGCTAGGCCTTTCATTGTAGGAAGCATCAGTAACGTGATCAGCTACAGTAAAATAAACGTATAGCCAAACTGCTGTTTGTATAAAACATCAAAATCCTGAACATTGTATTTCATGGACATAATGCAGACAGGAAATATACAAAATTTCTTCAATGTTTCGTATGTCACAACAAAAAAATTGACTAAATCTGAAACTGTTAGAAGTTTTTTGCATTTCTTTCATATACATAGCAACCCATGACATGTATAAATTGCACGTAAACTATATTTACACAATTCTCCTAACGGCACATAAAAGTATGAGTCATCTGCACTGATAAATAGTGAAAAGAAAGTGTTTTTTTTTTCTTGGTGTCATATAAAGGACTGCCTCAGAAAAATCGAGCAGGTCTTCATACAAATCCTCTCTTTGAAGATTTACTGTAGCTTGGCTGCTGAACATGCCCTTGTCTGTGGCCGCCTGCTGTTTGCTGTTCTCTGTGTGCCTGAGCTCAGATGTATGAGCAGAGGCACACAAATACTTTAAAAATTAGCTCTGTCCCTGTCAGCGCTGTCACAGCGTCTCACTGGGCTGTTGCTTCTGGTGTTGCTGCCTCTCGCAAAACAGCACTTGTTAGGTTCTTTGTCACGACTTGGTGCCATTCCCAGGCCAATTACAGCCTGTTTGGACCCCTGTAAGAATTAGATTAATGTAACTGACTCATTTAAGCTTTAACATAACCAAAATTGTCCCCCTGACGTCTTAGAAGACAAAAAAATATATATGTACCAGATATTGTCTTTAGCTAGTTCAATTACAAGACAGTTGTTGAAAAGGTTCATAATTAGATGTAAACTCTGCTTGTTAGTTGGTACAGCTGATAATGTGGAACAAAGTGTATAACCATTAGGTTACACATGTCCAAATCAGAAAAATGTTGGAACAGTATGAAAAAAATAAAAATTAAATTAAAACCAATAAAAACAAACTTTCAGTGAGTCTAACACTTGTTACTGCAGACACAATGAACCCAAAATATTTTGTGTTTTCTCTTATCAGCTGTACT
>JBBPBX010034320.1:21362-32702 GCA_038048925.1 Garcialebias charrua
TAAAAGTAGAACAAAACAAGTACGGTAATTGAAAGACATTACATTTTACTGCTTGGTAGCTGGTAATCCCTCACCAGTAAAGACAAGGTTTTATCCTCACACATTCAGGCTTCATGGCTTGAGGGCACCTGCCAGTTCCTCTCAGTGAAAGTCTGGCATAAACTATTGGTAAAGAAATGCCAAAGAATATGTTCACAGTGTTTGTATTTTGCCTCAGGCAACAACATCTTCAGCAACAGGTCAGGGTAAGGTCCACTCTGCTGACTGACAGACAGCTGACACGATCATTAGGGGTAGAAATGCCTCTTTAAACAAACCAAACTCTGACAACAGCGGCCATATTCTTTACTTTGAAACAAATTTCATGTAAATGGAATGGACTGTACAGCACTTTTCTTTCTTATCAAGATACCGGTACTCAAAGCTCTTTACACTACAATCTGTTCCCTTATTTATCCATTCATAAGCACTCTACTACCGTATATCTATAAAAAGAATAATCAGTGCTTTTATCACATCCATACACTGATGGGACACACATCAGAGGCAATGAGGGGTTAGGGTTAGCAATAAAGGTCAGAGAATTAAGTGATTGACCAATCAGTGTATGTCTCCCTTGGTGTTAGAGCTTTTAGCCTCAGCTGGAAGATGTTTCAACATGCTCACTGCCTCCCTGTCCTAAAGAGGACTCAATCAAGAAGCAACAATAGCAGCTTCAAGTCATCTCCACCGCTGCCATTAATTTGTACACAGCACATTTGTAGTGTTTGGCCCAGGGACACTTCGGCATGTGATTGCTGGTGGAATCGAACCCCCAGCTTTTGCATTGGAGGAAGACTGCTCTAACCACTCAGCTACAGCTTCCACATGTAATGCTTATATAAATATGGCCTTGTGGCAGAATTAAAAGAAAGAACTTCATATCTCTCAACCAAATTGTGTTTGTCATTCTGCAACATTTGTCAACTAAAGAAAAATGTCAGCTTCCTTTAAACTGCTGAAAACATAATGCAAGAATCTAGCTGGTTGTACCAAGGAGAGGTTTTAGCTAAGCAGACTAGTGGACAGCTGTGTGAATTCCCAGGGAGCAATTAGGGAGAAGCTCCAACCATGGATATTTCCGGTTTAGCATTTGGTCACTCCCTTACAAACCCCATCTCCTTCACACTTGATGAAGCTCTCTCCACAACCTACATGTCCCATGAAAGTATTGCTGAACCGTAGTAAACATGGAAAGCATCCTCCAGTGTGATGGCAATCATGTTGCAGCAACCCTCTGAGTACTCTTCAAGTGGGTTTGTCACTGCTATTGTCCACATCAGCAAAATGCTCTCCCATGCCCTCAACACACTCTATACACCAACAGCACATTTTCACAACAACATTATTAAGTATGCCTACAAACAAGAAACAGATGTTAGACAGATGAACGCTCTCAAATGGGGTCAGGTTGCTACAGCACTTGTAGGGACCCCACAAAGTATCCTCCATATTCTGGCTGATTTATTTTACATCATGTTGTTAACACCCATGAGCTAAGGAGGTCTAAGAGGTTTGACTATATGGCCGTACTTTGTTTCACAAGACTTTAGCTGATTTAAGCTTGTTTTTAGCTTTTACTAGATTTTGTTAGTGTTTTTGCTACACTTAATTTTTAACTACCGGTAGTAATTTGCTATTTCATATTCATCAGCAAATTTCAGTAAAGTATTCCTCCAGCTGTTCCTCATCACTGAGGAACAGCTTCTACCCTGAAGCTGTTGGACTCATTGGTCCCTGGCCAGGATGACCACTGTAAAAAAAAAGTCACTGTGATGTTCATTCGTACCCATCTGCTCAGCACATACTCATGTTCGGGCTGCTGTTGTTACCCCGTATTGTTTTACATTAGTAGTGTTTAGTGTATATGTCAGGTTTAAACCCCAAACATTATTAAAACACCACACTGTAAAACAGAGAAGACACAAGAGATGAGTACCTTTTTCTTGCAAGGAGAGCGGCTAACCCACTCTGTTTATTTTCTGCTCTCCTTTGCCTTTTATTGAGTTTAGGAATGCCCTGGTTACATTTGTCTCACCGCTAAAGGAGGGGGGAAAAACCGGTTGAGACTGATTCACAAATAGGTACACGTCAACACATAGCTATATGTCAACATATAGGTACACGTCAACATGTTGAACAACATTCTTCCAGATGTAGTGGAAAACAACTGCACTATTTCCACAGCCAGTTTGCTCCAGGGTATGTTGCCGGTCGAACAGGTTTCCTGCACACAAACTAATCACAGGCATTAGTGAAAATAAGAACACATGTTGTCTACTTTTAAGAGGGATTAGTTTAAACAATATAAATGTGATAATATGTATTTACAATAAACCCAACATTTCCCTCCTGTTTATCACATTTGCAGGTTCTCCAGTCGCTCAATAACGTCTTCAATAGATTTTCTGCTATGAGGTCATCTACAATAAATGTTTACACTCAGAGGTTAACCCTTAGTTGCCTGGACAAGGGTTATCATCATCTGAGTCCAGGGCAGAATTAGGTTCAGGAAAGTGGATCTCATAATCAGTTAAATCATCAGTATTTTCATTAACAGGAAGCAGCGTGTACAGCTGCTTTTCCAGGGGAGCAATAGCTGTGTTAATAAGGCGATTAAACATCGTTTTAAAAATTGGAATACAACAACATCCACACAAAATCAGGATTGCTGCAAGCACTGCTATGGAGACAAAGATGGAGGATATGAGGCCACTCCATCTGCCAAAATACTCCCCAAAGGGATCCCACATGGAGGTGTCAACCCCAGAATGGTCTTTCATTTTGACACTAAGTGCACGCAGTCCATTCAAAACTTTGGTCAGGTTGCCATCTGTTGCCGTGTTGTTGGGCACAAGAGTGCAACCTTGTTGACCAAAGATGGCACAAACTCCGCCTTTTCTCTGCCAACACCATGTCCACCGCAATGCGGTTCTGGAAAGCCATTTAAAGAGGTAGCTGACAACTGCTCATGTACCGCCTCAAATCCAGCCACAGTGTAGTTGCTCAATCTCTGAATGTTGTAGTGGATGCAATTGATTGACCAGTAGTGTTCTGAGGCAGTCTGTCAAAAAGTCTCTCATCCCCACACCACCACCAGATGTCACTGCGAGACTGTGGTTTAAATTTACTTTTAACTGTGATAACTGTTTCACAAACATTTCTGACCCTTAAAAAATATAAGTGCTCTCCCTTTTAACAAAATTTATTTGTATATTTACAGGCAATGTATTTTTATTAGCCCTATACATAAAAAGCAAAAATGCTATAATCAACCAAGTCATAGAACTTCAATATCTTTAGTTTCTGAAACAACATGTTTGATGGATATCTATAATTTTATTTTATTTTTATTTTTATTTTCTATCAATGATGACACCCAGGAACTTTACCTCACTAACTCTATGAATCTCAATTCCATCTACTGTAAATGGTGCATCAACATTCCTTTTACTATTACTGAATATCATGTAAAATGTTTTTTCCAAATTTAACGATAATTTATTTAGGTGAAACCAATTTTGTATTTTACAAATTCTGTCTGTATCTTTTCCAACAATCGTTCAATGTCATTACCCAAACAAAAATGTTGTGTCATCGACAAATAAAACACATTTAAGGAGTTCTGACACATCTACCAAGTCATTCACATATAGATTAAATAACTTGGGTCCAAGTACAGAACCCTGCGGCACTCCACATGTAATGTTACAAAGTTCAGATCTGACATCATTTATTTGAACAAATTGTTTTCTTTCTTTCAAGTAACTATTAACCCATTGTAATGCTGGCCCTCTAATACCATACCTATACAGCTTTTCAGGAAGAATTTTGTGGTCAATAGTATCAAATGCCTTCTTTAGATCAACATAAATACTAACGCAACTCTTTTCTGGTCAACAGCAGTTGGTATTTGTTCTATTAATTCAATAAGGGCCATTGATGTTGAAGTAAATCCATATTGGCTGTTACTTAATATATTCTGTTTAATGATAAATCCATCCAATCTAGTTGCAAATAACTTCTCCAAATTTTGGAAAACTGTGGTAACAACGATATTGGTCTATTAACACGCATTTTTACCAATAAGATTAGAAATGCTACGGCTGTTAAACCTTTATTTTGGTCTGTGGTCCTCATAATGCTGAAACTAGGTTTTCTTCCTAGTAGCTCACAGAGTTGTGGACAATCTTCACCGATTTGAGATGACTGTATACTATAAATACAGCCCCCTTTGTACAACGGGCTCCCTCTGTGAGCTGAATGAAGAATTCCTAATTTCAGTTCTAATTTCCTATTTTATTTAAACTGTATACCAAATTATGAGGATCACAAAACACAAAAGTACAGTTTAGGCGAAGTTTAGGCAAAAGTAGCTAATAAAAAGTCTATTTTAGTCATTTTTGCTCTCAGCAATCAGTTTATTCATCCTTGTTTTGAATCATAAGTTTGCAATGGCTTAAGTGGACCTACACAAAAATTTTTGAATAAGAGTTGAATCCATAAGTTGTGTATAGTTTTCCCACTAATCCTACCATCCCTCCTGTTGAGACATGAGTTTTTCCATGGCTCAATATTGCTGTGCATTTATAGAGATTTTTTGGTAGGATTGGTTTGTTTTCAGGACAAGTGAAAAGACCATCTGTTTGTTTGGCTCCTTTTGAGAGCCACATTTTTTTTGTTCATTTAGAGGTACTTGTTGCTGCATTTCTTCCTGTTTACTGCTTGCAAATCTTGCACCACCCTCCAGCCGGAAGAGGGTGGGGCCTTTTTTACTGGAAAAATAGGCGTGTTACAAGGTGAGTCATAGCATTCCACAAGCACTCCTGCTTTTAGTAAATCTTTTATCACTGGACTCTGTGTCATCAAACGGGTTTATTCACTAAACTCTCGGTCATGTGTTCATTCAGTTTGCACTACTTCTCATATTTGCACTAATGTTTGTATTACATTACTGCCTATAGTCATACTACGGTTTACATTCACTGTTTACATTTATTAATACTGTTTACATTTATTACTACTGCTTTACATTTACACTACTTTTATCTATACTACTGCAGATACATATACAGCATTCTCTGACTACCCTTATCTAAGGATGCCAAATGTGCCTTATGTGCCTCACTGCATATGTCACTTTGCCTCTATACCAACATCAACTACCTCATACATATACTGTGTACATTAACTTATATGCTGCTGTGCCACTCTTTGCAAATGTCAATGCTAGAAACTTCAGTTTATTTTATAGATTTACGTTTTTATACTTTTCATACTACTATGCAAAAACTCAGGACAGTATTACACTTTTATTATTTCATTTTATGCTTATGTGTTCCATAAATTCCATGATAGCCATTGACATAGTTTTGTTTTCTAAATCCATATTGACTCTCACTCAAGATATTTTGTTTTTCAATGAATTCATCTAATCTTAGCACAAATAATTTTTCTAAAATCTTCGAAAACTGTGGCAATAGGGATATTGTTCTATAGTTGTTGAATATACCTTTATCACCATCTTTAAAGAGAGATACTATTTTAGCAGTTTTCATATTTTCTGGAAATGTTCCTGTCGAAAATTATAAGTTACATATATATGTAAATGGCTTAACGATATGACTCATGATATTCTTCACAAGCTTCATGTCCATATCAACCCAGCCTTTGGATCTCTTGTCTGAAAAAGTTTTAACCACATTCATTAATTCTTCTTTGTCGATTTTCTTAAGAAAAATACTATTTATACAGTTAATAATTGAGTGGTTCACTGTATCATTTACCTTAGGTATTGTATCTGCAAGGACTGATCCAACATTCACAAAGTATTGATTACATCCGTTTGCAATTTCAATGTCGTCATGAATTTCATCATTATCCTTTACAAAATGTTTTGAAATACCCATCTTTGACCTATGGTTCTTCAAAACATCATTCATCACTCGCCATGTAGCTTTCATATTTTCGATATTTCGATAGGATTTTACAACTTTTCACTGACGTTTTTCTCTTTCTGTTCGGGTTGAAGCGGCTGCTTCAACAACGCGCCCGGACAGAAAAGGCTGTGACACAAAACGTGCGTGGTGACGTCGTTGTTACGCAGCGCTCACTCCAGCAGCGGACGTTAGCGGTTGCAGGCTAAAAGTTAAGCTAGTCTCCAAAGTGCGTTAAGTTTTCGCTTCAAAACGGGTCAAATGAGTGCTCATGACCGTCAGAATGTGACTGAACAAAGTTTCACAAGCGAAGAGAAAGCAGACGACATCACTGATGAGAGGAAAGACTAACGTAGTTCGGTTTTGTTAAACTGCAGGCTTCTTCTGCAGCGAGTCCCACTCGGTTTCTTTATTTTTCAAAACGTGACGGACAGTCGTTCTAACTAGCTGTGGAAACATCTAACTTGTTTAATCTGAAGAGTTTCCACTCGATAGAATATGATGAGAGTCAGAAGATGAAGAATAAAGTTTGAGCCAACGTTTCCCTGAAACTACGACGTAAACAAACAGCCCCAGCGCTGCATGTTTTTTATTTATTTATTGAAAACAAAACGGATTCATCAGAATAAAAAGAAAGAAAAACACTGAATGAAAGGGAACAAAATGTAATTGAATATTTGGGGGTAATATTCTCTTTCTTGTCCTATACATGACCTGTAAAATACTACGCTCAACCAAATCATAACATTTTAATAATTTCAATTGATGAAATAATATTTTTGTTGGGTGACCATAGCACTTCCTAATAATAATTCTTACAGCTTTTTTTTTTGCAAAACAAAAATAGGATTTGTAAAAGCTTCGCACGCCTTTCCCTAAACCCCAACACAACAGACCAAATACGGAACAACCATTACATCACACAACATATTCAAAAATCTGTCACTCAAAAACTATTCCACTTTATACAATAATATAATCGATTTCGCCATTTTTCTCCCATCTGTGGTTGTGGTCGGATCCAGTCTTGAAGAGCACGCTCACCATTCCACACAACTAAATTCCAAAATTCTTTTCAGTCAACACACTCCTCAGCCAAGCCCCTCTGAAATATCAATCTCATGTCACCTCTACAAATCAATCCTGCCTAGAGACATAAAACCAGTTTGTGATTTGTTTCTCAACTGAGAACTGAAAAACTCAAAATACCAGTTTTTTAACTCAAGACAGTGGCAACAAGCATTTAGTTAAAATCTATTCTTCCAAGCTGAAGTTGTACAAAGAGCTATCTGGATACCATTTGTTGGCTAGCTGGGTGTGTCTGTAGAGTTTGTCTGGTCAGTTAATTGTTTAACAAGATAGATTTTCAGGTGCGGTTGTGGCTGCATGTGACTGACCGGTCTGTTGTTTTATTTTACAAAAGGCCTCCTCAGAAACTTGTTTCCAAGCGGTTAGCTAACACACTTTCATCTAAAAACACATAAGTGCAGTATTGTATTGTATGTTTACAAATTTACTGCTCGTTCGCCAGCTCATAAGTAAGAGCGCTCGTAAGTCGGGGACTACCTGTACGAATCTCCAAGATTAGTAACAAACTTGAGTACAACAAATATGCTTTGCTCTTTAAAAATGTTTACAAAGAAAAGATTGCAGGAAAACATTTTATAAAAATGCATCAAATATGAAATGTTTCTTAAAAAGTTGTGTGTGTACCGGTAGTCAAATTAAGAGTTTAGAGCTTAGCCATCTGTGAAAAATAAAACTGAAGCATACGCTTTGCTATATTTGGATCAGGGGACGCCAAAATTAAAAGAATGTCAAAATTTTGTTTTCGAACAGAATCTTGAGAAAGCGCTCTAGCTTCATTTAAAGAACGGTTCAAAATTGATAAAAGCACAAGCTTAATTACACGTTCAAGTCAAATAAATAAATTCACAAATAAAACTGCCAAGCCAGAGCAGCCGACACCTGCTGATGATACCTTTGTCTCACTGTTAGTGGAGTAAAGCTACATTATTACAAATATACATTTACTCTCTCAGAAAAGCTTGATATTAACTTGACATCTATATTCTACACAAGGTGTCTGCTACATAAAAGACTCTTTAACCAAGCCAAAGAAATATATCCATATTTATCTGTCCATGTACATATTTTCATATATATAGTTACTCTCTCAGTTTAGTTCTTTGTTCTTCATGTCTATAATTACCATCATTCACACTGATTTCACCATTAACCGCTTTCCTTAACAGGTAGTTATAATCAGTGGTGTCAAAAGTATTCACATTCATTACTCAAGTAGAAGTATAGATACTGGGATTTAAAAATACTTCTGTAGAAGTAGAAGTATCAACTCTAGCTTTTTACTCGAGTAAAATAAAAAGTACTGGTTTCAAAACTACTTAAAAGTATAAAAGTAAAAGTAGCGTAAGAAAAAGCAACAACAAAGACAAATGCTTACGCCGCACCACACATACTATTGTATAAAACCTCACCTCCCCCATTTTTTTAGACTATTATATTGTTAATGTTGAAAAACTAGGGGTGCACTAAGCTACCTGTCTTAACTGCATATATGCCCATTGAAAATAGACACATTTAAATGCAAATTTAAATATATTAAAATAACCATATAGGGGTATTATTGAGCATAACCATATGTTTCATGGAGTCACAATGTGACTAATTACTCTTCCTGGCCGCCATAGAGGCGCTGTTGACTCTTAAGGCCGCGTTGACTACCGCTAATTCCGTCAGCTTGAAAACGAAGACGGTGAAAAATCAACTTTTGGGATGAGTTTTAGCCTGGATGTGACAATCGCTTAAACAAACGTTCTGTTAAGAAAATAATCGATGTGTTTAAAATGTTTAGAAAAGGTTCTGTGAACTTTTAGATATTAAATGCACCGGACTTTTTCCTTTTTTTTTTTTTTTCTATCTGGCTGACGTCACTACGTCGATGTGTCGTTTGTGTTGCATTTAGGGACGTGCGTGCAGTCGGACGTTTGTGTTCTCCCGAAGTCTAAACGCTCTAAAA
Organism: Garcialebias charrua; assembly: GCA_038048925.1. Lineage (NCBI taxonomy): Eukaryota > Metazoa > Chordata > Actinopteri > Cyprinodontiformes > Rivulidae > Garcialebias > Garcialebias charrua. Next base: position 30,378 of record JBBPBX010034320.1, read on the forward strand.
CCCCTTTAAATATCTCAAAACACCGCGGTTAAACAGTTTCTGACGATATTTCATGCATAGAACGAACAAGTTGGACAATCTGTCAGTATTGTGCTAACAAAACTGAAATTTGACGACCAGCACCGCGTGTCACGTGATCGCTTTGAATCGATCACAGCACATAAACAGACGCCATGAACGTAGCGTCACCTTATCACAAATGTAGATTCTTTTTCAACTCATAAGACGCTTAAATGCACCCCAAAAATTCTGTAAACGTATCGTTTCACATCCGAACAGTTATACCAAGCTGCGCCCAGTAAAAATAGTTCAATAAATGTCGCCCACACGGACTTTTCCCGTATTTAGCAACACGTGTTTCACATCCGAACAGTTATACCAAGCTGCGCCCAGTAAAAATAGTTCAATAAATGTCGCCCACACGGACTTTTCCCGTATTTAGCAACACGTCAGAGCTAATGGACCGAGTCAGAACGTTGATCCGGCAGCTTCAAACACTATTATTCCTGTTTAAAATGTAACGAAACTTTCAGGTTACCTCAATACGGCAAAATGAAAGAAAAGTAACGAGGCTATTTTTAAAAGTAAGGAGTAGAAAGTACCAGTAATTGCGTGAAAATGTAAGAAGTAGAAGTATAAATTAGGCTGAAAAAATAATTACTTCACTAAAGTATAGATAACTAAATTTGCATTTAAGTAAAGTAACGAAGTATTTATACTTAGTTACTTGACACCTCTGGTTATGATAACCAGACATGTCATCTTCTTTCTTAGAAAAGTATACATTTCTTTTCTCGTCTTTTTCTCTCTCTCTCTCTCTCTTTTCTCTTCAGCTTTCTTCCTCGTTTCCTCGTGTTCTGTCTGTCTCTCCTCTCTTTGCTGCTCACTTCCTTTTTCCTTCCTCTTCCTCATACCTTCTTCTCTCTTTTTTTTCTTTTTCTGCAACTTGCATCCATAATTCTGTATGGGGGTAGCCTTCATTATTCATTTTGTTAGGTTTATCTTTGGTCTTTGTCTTTATTTTAGTTTGAAGTTCTCTTAGGTTTTTTTTTTATTTTTATCTCTCATCTATATTATATTATATAATTATATATTATACTATATTAAATCTCTTATCTCTCTTATCTCTTATAGTTAATCTACCATCAAAGTCGTGTTCTTTTATCCATAGGGGTAGGTGTTGTACGCTTGCAGGGTCTGTTTTTTATTTTTATTTTTTATTATTATCTTCATTATCTATTACACGTTAAACTGTCTACGCATTTTTGAGCATTTTGCTTTGTCCCTTACCCATTTTGAACTAGATTTGGATCCAGTAGGGGGTTTCACATAGGGTGACTAATACTGGATTTGTTAAGTAACAGGACAGTGATAAAAGATCCTTATGGCAAGAATCACTTCAACTCAAATGAGTGGATTCTTCTTAGCCTCTGACACCAAAAGGTTTCACTGTTTGTTTCCTGTTATTTTGGTATGAAACAAAAGAACCAAGCGGTACTTTTATTTCCTTTTCACACTCACAAACACATGCATACATTTTTAGCGCTTCTTTTTATTCCTATTTATCTTAAAGTAGAGGGCTCCGCCGCCCTACACAGAGTTTAATTGACTGTTTTTTAGTTGTTCATCTAAGTCAAAGGATTCTGCCCTCCTGCGGAATTTAACTACTTATTTTTACCTGATAGAGTCTAGAATTGTCAGGGTTTGTTTTATTCCTATTTATCTTAAAGTAGAGGGCTCCGCCGCCCTACACAGAATTTAATTGACTGTTTTTAGTTGTTTATCTAAGTCAACGGAGTCTGCCCTCCTACGGAATTTAACTACTTATTTTTACCTGATCAGGGTTTGTTTTACTCAGCTTTCACACTTCACTCGTTTTAAAATAAAACGATACTCACTCCACTCTGTGTCACGTCTCTCCTGGACTCCGTCAACCGTCGGACCCCAGTCAGTGAGGAGGACTCCAGTCCCGGAAAGGGTATCAATACTGTGGCCACAGATTTTGCCTGTAGTCTACTCACCCACTGGGATCGCCAGGTATCTTGGAATCCGGCTCGAAGGACCAATTTAATGTCAGGTTTAAACCCCAAACATTATTAAAACACCACACTGTAAAACAGAGAAGACACAAGAGATGAGTACCTTTTTCTTGCAAGGAGAGCGGCTAACCCACTCTGTTTATTTTCTGCTCTCCTTTGCCTTTTATTGAGTTTAGGAATGCCCTGGTTACATTTGTCTCACCGCTAAAGGAGGGGGGAAAAACCGGTTGAGACTGATTCACAAATAGGTACACGTCAACACATAGCTATATGTCAACATATAGGT
>JBBPBX010034321.1:6151-29486 GCA_038048925.1 Garcialebias charrua
TATATATATATATATATATATTGTAGTGATACACCTCATCTCTGATATTGTAGGCTTGACCTTCAAGTACACCTCTCTGCATCTCTTTGAAACTCTAAGTGTTACACCTTCTTGAAGCCCTCAAGGAGACGAGTGGACACTTTTATTTTTTACAATTATTATGAATTAATGGACACTAATTAATCAGATTGAACTTTCTCTTTAATGCGTGTTAATTCAGAATTGATCTACAGTATATTTTGTCATTTTAATGATGATCTGTTACTTTCATGAGTTTTGACCTTCTGCTGGTTTTATTTCTGCAAGAACAAGCAGGTTCTGAATCTGAACTTCCTTCTCTGTTTTGTCTGTGAACGTTAGCCATAATATTCTCTGTGCTCACAAGCAGGCCATCTGGCCGATTCTGTAAACAGTTTTCTGTTGTCCGTCAGAGACAGTTCTGCCTATCAGATGAAATATCCATCTCTTATTTTGTTAAACCAGCCAATAGTTATTAAGGAGGTGGGTCAGACCCCGCCTCCCATATAACGGTCCATTTCCTGCATCTTCCTTGGAGTCGGAGGGAAGCACATCCTAACAACTTGCTTCTCTCCTTTGGGAAAGCTGGAGACGTTCCGGTCATTGTGTCAACTAGACCCATGTTTCAGCTGGAATCACAGTAAAGCCTTACTGTGATCCTTTCACTCATTTCTGAAAGAATTTGTTTTCTGAAGTTTATTTTGAAAATCCGTCAGTGCGATTGGGGCCTGTTCCTGCCGGTGAAAGCGTGCTCCCGGCTCGTCTGATCCAGCCATACACGCACGAAGTCGACTGGACGTGAGCTGGACCACACAGTCCGTTAGTGTCCACAAACTTCTCAGCCCTCATCTCCAGGGGACGTATCGTCACCAGGTAAAGAGGCTTGTTTGTATGCTGCACGTGTCGGAAGTACAGCTGGACCTGTTTGGGAAAGGTGCCACCCTGTAGCTTCAAAATAATTAACTTCAGTTAACTTAGCTTTCACTTATTTCTTCCTCCTATTTTTTATTTTTCATAAGCTTTTAATCTGTCAAGTAAATGTACCAACAGAAAAGTTCCTAACTGTCTGTTTGTTTTAATTTGAATTCTTGTCAACGTAGTTATTAAATCAGAGCTAATATCGATACAAATGTTTAATGTACTTTCATGATAATTTCAATAAAAGGTCTATTTTCTGGTAGACCAACATAAATTGAAGTCTCTTGTGAAATTACATTTCTGGCTAATCACATCACCGATTTATTGATTCAGTCTGAAAAAGTTGAGACCCCGTGAAACTGATGGTAGATTTGTGTAGATAAAATCTGCTCGGATCTTTCATCCAAACTATAGGTAAGTCAGTAAACTGACCTCGTAAGTGTTTAATTACACAAACGGCCTATAGATTTATTACATATACTATATTCTACCAATTCCTGGAATTTCAATACATTTCAATAAATTTAATAAATAATATAATAAATAATAAATAATAATTAATAATTTAATAAATTTAACGTGGCATTAGGGATGGGGCCGATCCGGTATCGGCCTCCAATACCAGCATAAGTTTACGTATCAGATTTTTCCAATCCAACCTGCCGATATTCTGATCCATGATGCACGTAGGCTTCAAACTATGGAATGGATTTCCTGAACGGAGGTGTGTCTCATGAACCCATAGTAATAAGACCCACCTCACATTCAGGAAATCCATTTCATAATTTGCAGCTAGCTACAACATGAGGATTGAGCAAAAAGCCCTGTTGCTAATAGCTAGCCAACTTTTCATTGTAACATGTCCGTTGTGTGGAAGTACAGGTAGTCCCCGACTTACGAATGAGTTCCGTACCTACGGGCCGTTTGTAACACGAAAATGATGTAAGTCGGATCACATACAATTTTTTTTAAATAAATAAATGTACAGTACTGTACAGTTACCAAGCACTTAGCCTATCCTAACACAGTTTTTAAAGATGAAGGAGTGAGTTGAATTGTCTCCCTTTCACATAAAGGGAGCTAGCTCCCTTTATGTGAATGGAGCCTGCAGGGAGGAGGGAGACAATTCAACTCACTCCTTAACTGTGTTAGGATAGGCTAAGTGCTTGGTAACTGTGCAGTACTGTACATTTATTTATTTAAAAAAAGGTTTTTTATTTATTTATTTGTTTATTTGAATGAGATGGGTGACGTAAGTCCGAAACGTCGTAAGTCGAGGGCGTCGTAAGTCGAGGACTACCTGTATTTTACACTAAACACCGCAAGACAGCAACATGCAATGTCTGCAGAGCCATAGCGCCACATTAAACCGCGGTCAAGTTAGTTTTACATTGGACATTCGAGCTCTGGGGCTTCAGTGGGACGTAACTCTCGCTGAACTGAAATACAGGCATCCGACCCACTCTGTCTGCACGTCGCTGAGGAGGGACAGGCTGAGAGCGGCTGACCGAAATCAGAGTGCCCGCCCCGGACTGAACAAGGAAAAACACACCACTGAAGCCCCGGAGCTCGAATGTTTACCGAGAAGTAGCTAAACTTCATCGTAATTAATGACCAACAACTATCAGCTATACTTTGTAGAAAACGAAGGATTTCGCAATGTGATTCTTGCAGCCAAGATATTTACTGTCCAGGAGATATTTATCAGTACAACAGGAGACAATCATAAAAAAGCATATTAATTAAAAATTATAAGAAATCTATATAAAAAAAATGAAAAATAAACAGCTAAATTATAAAGTAATGTAAACTACTAAAAACAGGAACATGTCTGTGTTGGTTCATGCCATGAACTTAGCAGATGTAAAGCTATTTAATATTTTTATTTAATTAATTTATTCATTCATTTAAAAGAGTCAAAATATAACAAATTAATCAAAAAGACAACATTGAATGAAGAGTGCAGAAAGAATTTTAAAAATTCTTATATCACCCCCTTATTTAAAATAATATATAAAATAACTTTAAACAATCTCTTAAATTAATCACTTTAATATCCACTTTAAAGCTAGGAATAAAAAGTGTGTTTTGTGTTAGCAGAATTTAATTGTAACTTTGAACCTTATCCAACATTAATAAAACTTACCTCAAGTTGCCTTTTTGGACATGCATCTATACACGTGTACACCTTGTACTTGAGAGGAAATTATTACAGCCTCATATTAAACCAATGATGATGATGATGTCGGAACTGGATCGGTATCGGCCGATATTTAGATTTAAGTATTGGGATCGGATCGGAAGTTAAAAAATGTGGATCGGTGCATCCCTAACATATATATACTGTACATCCATCCATCCATTCACCCATCCATTATCTTCCACTTGTTCCAAAGTCTGGTCACAGGGGCAGCAGCTTGAGCAGGGAAGCTCAGACATCTCTTTTTTATATATATTCTTTTCTCTCTTGTCCTGTTTAGCATTGTGGCACTTAGAATTACTGTCTGAGTGTCGAGGTGATACCCAACAGATTTACTTTCACAAGCAGAGCATTATGGCTGGCCTTAATGCTCCATTTGATTTATACTGTAAATAAAACTTCATTAGAATTTGCTTTGGGTTTGTTTAAGATGCAATGGACACAGGGATGAAAAGACAAAGAAGAAAACAAAGCTAGAAAAGTGAGAGACGGGGTAAAAGAGAAAGAAGGTGATAGGAGTAGAGGAGAGAGAGAGAGAGTTATAAAGATAACACATCTCAACATCATTGAAGTCTGCCTCTAGACCTGCGGAATGAAAAAAAAAAGACAAAACTCTAAATTGTTAATTTAATGAGAGAGAAACTTTGACTTTGATACTCACAACATGCACTAATGGACTGACAGAGGGTATTTCCATTTTTTCAGTTTTTACTCTGCGATGGGTGACAATAAATAGGGCTAATGCTAGCAGTCAATGCCAAAGTTTTAAGCATTTGTATTGTGTCATCAATAGTGTCTTTGAGTATGTATTGAAAATGATGCTGTTATATTAACGGGTGTACCAACAGGGCCGGATTAACAACCCCAGGGGCCCCTGGGCACCGAAGCTCACAGGGCCCCCCCCCGTAACCTAACACCCATTTTACTATATATATATATATATATATTGTATTGACTACTACTATATACTACTGTATTGACTGTATTGTATATATAATACTACTGTATTGACATCATTCAGCAGCAAATCCCATCCATCCATCCATCCATCCTTCATCAGCAAATGATGTCAAACATGAACACTTCTGAAAGAGCAGCAGCTACTGCATTGACATCAATCAGCAGCAAACCAGTAGCAAATCACATCCATCAGAAACATGTTGCAACCATAGTGACACCAGTGCCTTGGTGTGCAGTCCATGCCCACGTGCATGAAAAACAAGTCCATGAGCTCTAAGAAAGCTCGAAGCAGCAGAAAAAGAATTCCCTTACTTTGATTGAAGTGTAGGTAGACAGTCTGTATGATGTTTTTCTCAAGTTCAAACCTGGATCACATGGAACTCAACCATGAATGATGGGGAGCATTTGAGGCCAGGTGTGAGTTCAGGTGTTCTGTTGGGGAGGTCAGCTGCATCCACTTCTCTGCTGTTCCCTGGGACTGCCACCTTTCTTTCTCCTGAGGTGAGACCACCTCACCTCAGGCTGTTTGCAGTCACACATTCCTCATACAGCTCATCCATACATGTTTAGCCTGCCAAAAGGTGTTAAAAAATTCATTAGTGACACATAGCCTAGGTTATGTAGTGATAAATAAATGGAAAAACGTGTATTGTTTATATTTATAAATTTAGCATTGTAGTATGTAAACTACATTTTGAAATGTATTTATTAATTACCTATATGAACTGTGATTTTTTTAAAGATGGACAAGGTTGTATGTTTGCATAGTGTAAAGTAAATGTATTTATTTTTATTTTATTTATTAAAATTCATTCATTTCACTAAAACAAAGTCAACAACTCAATAAAAAATAAAAAACATACATTCAAAATAAAATGAAAGGCAGCAGATGAAGAATAATCTTATAATCTCTGCCCCTTTTTTACCCAAATAAACTCACAACAATGATTTATCAAAGAACAAAATTAATTGCATCACCAAATGTAAGATTACATCATCTTAAACAACTCAAATAAATTCTTATGTTATTTTTCATATTCCTTCAAAAAAAAATCACTTTTAGCAATCTCTTAAATTCACAATTATGTACTTATTTGTACGTGTCAGTTGTACACTTTTGTTTATAACTATCAATAATTAAACATGGTTCACAACTACACTGGAAATTATTGAATTTTTACCTGCCAACCAGGTGAAGACTTTCAGTGATCTTCTCCACTTCTTCTTCAAGGGTTCTCCTGGTTTTGTTACATTTATTATCCGTCCGTCCATCCATTATCTTTACCTGCTTTCTCCTGTGCCCATGTCCAGCACGAAGTTTCTGCCCTGGTGCATGGTTCTGGTGGTCCAGAGCGCCGGAGCTCCGGCGCGCGCCGGGGGCCGTTCTGGATCGTGTACCCAGGCAGGGAGCCTCTTGGTGGGGCTTCCAAGCAGCATGGCCGGCCTGGTTCTCAGTTGAGCTCCGGCGCGCGCCGGGGGCCGTTCTGGATCGTGTACCCAGGCAGGGAGCCTCTTGGTGGGGCTTCCAAGCAGCATGGCCGGCCTCGGCCTGGTTCTCAGTTGAGCTCCGGCGCGCGCCGGGGGACCTTCGGACGGATTTATCTCGGAAACAATGCTTCGTCTGGCGGCCTCGTAGCTGCCGTGTCTTCCGTGAACTGCCAAGACTGGACCAATGAGATGAGCCGGATTCTGTAGTTTCAATCACGTGTGTAAAAGGGCTGTCAGCTCATTGGTCACAGAGCTTCTTCTTCTTCTATTGTTTATTGGCGGTTGGCGAACTTATTTTAAGCACATTACCGCCACCAACCGGACTGAGTGTGTGCATTGCCGTCTGCTCCCAATCATACACGTCATGTCAACAAACTAAAAGACACTTATGAGTTGTTTTTGAAAAACAACTTTTTATTTTATTTGGGTTGGATAATAAGGAAAATTGAGGACAAAGCATTGTTTTATCTACGTCTAGCGACAATAAAAAAATAAAATAAAAAATAAAAAATTTCTGCCAGGCTGAACTGCTCACTCCTGGCCAGCAGAGGGCCCCCTTGAGCTGTCGGGCCCCTGGGCACCCGCCCGGTGTGCCCGTATTATAGATCCGGCCCTGTGTACCAAGACTGAAAGGACTGAGATGAACTGAGGCCAGGACTCAATATCAATTGACAGTGTTTATTTACACAGTGTGATATCCAAGTGACAACAGGTGATGAAGTAGATTCTCCTGCAGGACAGAGGGAGCAGTTAGTGTATTGTTTGGAGGTGGTTGATAGAATCTTGGCATTGGTATTCTTACAGGAGTTAGTTGAAGTTGGAGCAGGAATCGAGTACTCAACAATATCCAGAATGTAAAGTGAAGAGCAAATCCAAACAGGCAGGCAAGTGGTGGTGGCTAGTGATGTGTCCTTCTGTGTCGAAGCTTAAAAGTGTGTGTTGAGTAATTCAGGAAGATTTATATGAAGCATGTATTGACGCGTGTACTGATGACGCATGTAGTGACGTTCTAAGCCTCGCTAGCAAAACCACGTGACCGATTCAGGAACTGGTTCATTTGTATGTGCAACGATTCAAAATATAAGAAGCAGACAGAAAAATCCATCATCGCCATCAAAGTCAAAGTCAAAGTCAACTTTATTGTCAGAACTGCAATATGTACAGGACATACACAGGATTGAAATTGCATTTCTCTCTCAGTCCCTCGGTGCAACAGTAACCATTTAAACACTAAACAATTAATAAACAAGCATAAAATGAAATAATAAAAGTTTAGTACTGTCCTGAGTTTTTTGCATAGTAGTTTTTCACAGTAGTAAAAAAGTATAAAAAGTTTCACCGACACCAAAACACCAACATTTAATAAACATAATCATAAAATGAAATAGAGTACTGTATATTACTGTTCTGAGTTTTTTCATAGTAGTTTTCCATAGTAGTATAAAAGTATAAAAAGTTTCACCAACACCAAAAATGAAATAGAGTGTAATACTGTCCCGAAGTATAAAGTATAAAAAGTATATCTATAAAATAAATGAAGGTTCTGGCATTTGACATTTGTAATGACAAAGCAGCATATGGGGTTAATGTACACAGTATATGTATGAGGTAGTTGATATTGGTATAGAAACAAAGTGGCATTATGCAATAAGGCTAGTAAAAAGAATATATACTGTATATCAGCAGTAGTGTAGATATAAAAAGTCTAGATGTAAACAGTAGTAATAAATGTAAATGCCATCATCATAAATACAGATTAAGATCATTTGCAGATCAAATGTAGACTTTATTTGAAGTCCTCACAAACATTTCTTTTTTCTTTTATTCAATGTAAAACTTCACAAACCAGTCATCTTGGGCTTCTCACAGAAAGAATGGCTAGAACAACTCTACCGTTGGTAGTGAATGTCCCAGCATCTGCTGAATGGTCTCTGTGGCTCTTTATACTCCTCTTGCACATACCTGTCAAGTTTTGGATTTAAAAATAAGGGAAATTTTCTGCCGGGTACGCCGAGCCATCCCACTAGCCCAGGGATCTGCAACCTTTATGATCAAAAGAGCCATTTCTGCCCCTTTGTTCACTAAATTAAACGTTTCCGGAGCCACAATACCTGCTACAACTGGGATTCTCAACTGGTGGCCCACAGACCACTTTAAGTTTGTTAAAGGACAATTTTCTGACCTGTAGTTTTCTGGCCATTGTAAAGCTGAAAATATCTAATGATTTGTTGATATTTTTACATTTTAGACTAAAAAAGACCAGATTATCATAAAGAAGGAAAAATAATGTGATCTTTCCCAATTAAAAAATAAAATAATAAACTATGCAGGTCTAGGTAAATTATTTTAATTGTGGAAAAATTAAATATCCTACTTCGAATAAATAAAGTTAACTTATGTTTTACTCCTTCTATTAGTTCTAGTATTCACACATTTGCAAAGGAAATGACAGGAAAAACTGCTAAAACTAGCCCTTTTTGTTGTTATAAGAACAAATAAAATTCAGTTTAAAGTTAGTTTTGATCAAAGCTTGGAAGAGCCACTGCTGAGGGACCAAAGAGCCGCATGTGGCTCCAGAGCCGCAGGTTGCAGACCCCTGCACTAGCCCAACCAAAGTCCAGGACCCCTTACATTTTAAGACAGGTTTACAAGAAATCTAAAATAACTACCTATCAGCCTCTTTCAAACCAGTTATGTGATCACAATCTGATAGGCCTACCTTTGTGCTTGACAGATTTTTCATGCTGACGGACATCGTTCCTTCCCCCATGAGAGACACTAAAGTCGCAGTTACAAATCTTAAAAAACGCGTAATAAACTTTAGGAAAGTAAATTCGCTGTCCCATTTTTCAACATATTTACACAAAGTCTTAACTTTTTTGGCAGGGACGCGTCCTCTCTCGTTACTTCTCGTTACATCCATCTGTGTTTTTCCGGGTTTGTTCTCGACCGCGCCAGCCCTAACATCGCGAGAACTGCCACAGAGGCTACTGTAGGTGGCAGTTCTCGCGAGGCTAGTGACAGAGGCACCGGAATGTTTTTTTTTTTAAATAATATTATAATACGGGAGATTTCCGGGAAAATAATAATTCGGGATCACGACGGGAAAGAGGGGTAAAATACGATAGTTTCCCGGCCAAAATGGGAGACTTGACAGATATGCTCTTGCATGTAGAGTGGATGAGCTGCAGCTGCTGCCAATTAGTGTCCTGAGTGGAGGGAGGAAGAAGGCAGGACAGAACTCCTACAGATGCTTAGTTGCTACCATGCCAAATTTTAACGTTATATCCATGTAACTAGCTTAGTAGGGAGTGGTGGCGCAGAGGTTAAGAAGGTGCGCTTGTGATCGGAAGGTCGCCGGTTCAAGCCCCGGTACCGACAACATCAAAGATGTGGGTGGGGTACGTGAAATGGTCACACTTGTCTCCACCCTCATCTGCCCCACTCTGGGCCCTTGAGCAAGGCCCTTAACCCACACCATCTGCTCCCCTGGGAACCCTAGATATCAGCTCTCTGCTCCACACAGAGGGCTGTGGTTGCTCGGTGGTCTGTGGTTGCGTCAGGAAGGGCATCCGGCGTAAAAACTGCCAAATCTTCGTGCGACCAGTTCGCTGTGGCGACCCCTAACGCAGGGAAAAAAGCCGAAAGAAGAAAAAAAAAAAGAAAAAAAAATCCATGTAACTAGCTTAGTCATATCCATTTTTGTTTTCTGATGTCAGTTTGCTGTTGTAACCATTTTGCTATCAGTTGACTCCAAATGGTACCTCATGGATGTACAATAATTAAATAATAATAATAATAATAATAATACAAACTCATGTTCGTGCTGCTGTTTATTCCCACTATATTAAGCTTAGTGTATTACTAGTTGATGCTTTTCTTAGTTAGTTCTAGATGTTATTACTGTTTTTCTCTTTCATTTGTTGTTGGATGTAACTGGGACCTCGTGTACATAATCTCGTTTTCATCTCATGTACCACATGCGGTGCAAATGACAATAAAGACTCTCTGACTCTGACTCTGACTCTCTGACTAATTGATGAGTTTTTTTTAGTTATAATAAGATCTATACTGTTTTTTTATAGCTAAAAACAGGTCAAGTTTACTGTAATAGTCACAATATTAAAACTAGTTTTTTTTTCTTCAAATAATCAGTGCACATGTGGACTTTGGGTCGGGCTCTCCAATCTCTGGTGCTGAGGTCACCAAGGTGGTTAAAAAGCTACGCGGTGGCAGGGGTCCGGGGGTGGATGAGATTCGCCCGGAGTTCCTTAAGGCTCTGGATGTTGTGGGGTTGTGTTGGCTTACGCGACTCTGCAATATCGCGTGGACATCGGGGGCAGTTCCCTTGGATTGGCAGACTGGGGTGGTGGTTCCCCTATTCAAAAAGGGGGACCGTAGGGTGTGTTCCAACTATAGGGGGATCACACTCTTAAGCCTCCCTGGTAAGGTCTATTCAGGGGTTCTGGAGAGGAGGGTCCGTCGGATAGTCGAACCTCGGATTCAGGAGGAGCAGTGTGGTTTTCGTCCTGGTCGTGGAACACTGGACCAGCTCTACACCCTCAGCAGGGTCCTGGAGGGTGCGTGGGAGTTTGCCCAACCAGTTTACATGTGCTTTGTGGACTTGGAGAAGGCATTCGACCGCGTCCCTCGGGGGGTTCTGTGGGGGGTACTCCGGGAGTATGGGGTACCAGGCCCTTTAATACGGGCTGTTAGGTCCCTGTATGACCGGTGTCAGAGCTTGGTCCGCATTGCCAGCAGTAAGTCAGGCTCGTTTCCGGTGGGAGTTGGACTCCGCCAAGGTTGCCCTTTGTCACCGATTCTGTTCATAACTTTTATGGACAGAATTTCTAGGTGCAGCCAAGGTGTTGAGGGGATCCGATTTGGTGGCCTTAGAATCGCATCTCTGTTTTTTGCAGATGATGTGGTCCTATTGGCTTCATCAGGTCGTGATCTACAGCTTTCACTGGAGCGGTTTGCAGCCGAGTGTGACACGGTCGGGATGAGGATCAGTTCCTCCAAGTCCGAGGCCATGGTCTTGAGCCGGAAAAGGGTAGCGTGCCCTCTCCGGGTCGGGGAGGAGGTCCTGCCCCAAGTGGAGGAGTTTAAGTATCTCGGGGTCTTGTTCACGAATGAGGGAAAACTGGAGCGTGAGATCGATAGGCGGATAGGTGCAGCGTCCGCAGTGAAGCGGGCGCTGTACCGGTCTGTCGTGGTGAAGAGAGAGCTGAGTCAAAAGGCAAAGCTCTCAATTTACCGATCGATCTACGTTCCCACCCTCATCTATGGTCATGAGCTTTGGGTTGTGACCGAAAGAACGAGATCTCGGATACAAGCGGCTGAAATGAGTTTTCTCCGCAGGGTGTCTGGACTCTCCCTTAGAGATAGGGTGAGAAGCTCAGTCATCCGGGAGGGACTCGGAGTAGAGCCGCTGCTTCTCCACATCGAGAGGAGCCAGTTGAGGTGGCTCGGGCATCTGGTTAGGATGCCTCCTGGACGCCTCCCTGGTGAGGTGTTCCGGGCATGTCCCACCGGGAGGAGGCCCAGAGGAAGACCCAGGACACGCTGGAGGGACTATGTTTCTCGGCTGGCCTGGGAACGTCTTGGGATTCCCCCAGAGGAGCTGCTCCAAGTGGCTGGGGAGAGGGAAGTCTGGGCCTCCCTACTGAGGCTGCTACCACCGCGACCCGACCCCGGATAAGCGGAAGACAATGGATGGATGGATGGATCCAGTGCACAGAAAAAAGTGCACAGGGTACGTTTTGGGCATTTGTCTCAGCTTCTACCTTACAAAATGTAGCTCTGTTTATATACTACTAGATTGAGATATAGCCTGTTTTGCAAAGGTTGCACGACATGAGACCGTAGCCTTTCAGCTGCGGTTCGGATGTTCATTTACACAACAATCATTCTCTCTGAAACCAAAGGTGTCTGAATCCAGGATTCAGAGTGGAGAATCTAAGGGGAACTTCTCTCGGAGGTGTGAAATGCTCCGCAAGTGTGAACTTGCACATGCGCACTGCAGGGGGCTGCAGTCCAAAGTTTTTCTGCATTACAACAGTTATAAATAGGGATGGGAACCGAGAACCGGTTCTGTTAGAGAACCGGTTCTTAAAAGTCCAATTCCATGGAATTGTAGGATGCTTGTCTTAACGATTCAGCTTATCGGTTCTGCAGACTCCTGGTGGTGACGTATTTAAGCGCTGACATCACAGACATGCGCCGCGCCCGAAAAAAATAAATATTTCTTAGCTGACTTCATAGCAGACGTCCTTCTGAGCTTAACGAAATGTTCAAATCAGCTGGATTTAAAAAAAAAAAGTTCGCGGAATTTTAGGCAGGCGCCAGGCGGGTCAAACCGGACGCTTTCTTTCTTTAAATTTAGCTAAATAAACGCTTAAAAATATATTTCTTACCTCACTATAGCAGACGGGCTCCTGAGCTGAACCAAATGTGAAATCAGCTGGATTTAAAAATCCGCGGTGTGGTTATGAGTGGTATCTTGCAAACAAAAACAGCTACATCCACAGCAGGGAGCGGGCAGCGACAGAGTCAGTCCGACCAAAGGAGGCTTTTTTCGAACACAGCAAGTAGAAACTTCTGGAAGTGGCCACTCTTCCTCTTCACTCTCTGAGTCCTCTGCTGGCTGCTGCCTACAGCGCCTCTATAGCGGCCGAAACTGGTACTGCACCATTTTCGCCAAAAATGAAAAACGAAGAATCAGAGCGAAAAATGAGTCTAAAAATATGGGAAAATATCCATAAATAAATTCTTTATGAACACAAATGGTTTACTATATTTTATTACCCAAATGAGAATTGATAACAGAATTGATAAGGAATCGAATCGATAAATGACATTGATAAAGGCATCGATATTGATAATTTCTTATCAATTCCCATCCCTAGTTATAAATGACAGAGAGCAGTGCTTTTGTGTTGCTCACCTGTTTTCAGCGTGTGTGAGCAAAACTAACAAAATCCAAGGTCCAAGGAGAAGTTAGTGTATTCACCAGTTTGGACGTAAATGTCATGCTACCGGTACATGCACAATGAATGCAGCTGAGCCCTGCATCAGGATTGCCAGATAAAGTTAAAATGTCTTATTTACCCCTCTTTTTCTGTGCACATGTTCAACAAACACAACACACATCTCATCTTTTAAAAGCAGGAGCGAACAATGCCCCAAAGCCCCATCTCTGCCAGATGCTCTTAACGAGTACTATGCACACTTTGAAGACCCAAACAGACCACCCAGCACCAGACTCACCTCACCACCAGATTAAGAGCATCTCAGCGTGACCGCAACAGAAGTAAGGAGTACTTTCAGGAGGATCAACCGTCACAAAGCAACCGGCCCAGACAACATCCCCAGGAAAGTGTTGAAAGAATGTGCCGATCAGCTCTGCGATGTGCTGACCGACATCTTTAACACCTCACTTGCCCTGGAGACAGTTCCCATCTGCCTGAAGACTGCCACCATCATCCCAGTCCCAAAAAGTTCTACAGTAGCCGTGTTTCCATCAAGGTTTCTAGGTGCGCATTTTGAAGTATCGCAGCAGAAAAGCTTAATGGAAACGGCAAAATCCGTATTTACTTTCTCAAGTTCGCCAAAAAGTTTATACGCTCGCTTGAGGTGGTTTTTGGGATGTTCGGAAATGAGCAGATGCGCACAGCGACAGATGGAAACACATTTGCCGACTCGTGCTGCCGAAGCGAACATTCACGTCACGTGACTGATCAGCTGTTTCCGCTCCGGACAACATGTAACATCGCTAAAACTAGTTTGTATGACAGAATAAATACAACTCGACCGATAGCAACACGTACCTGAAATATTCTCTCCATTTTGACGAGATGTGTGGCCGGGTTCTGTTTTCAACTGCTACTTCCTGTTTACTGTAGACATGCGCAGTGCAGACGTCTGACGTAATGACGCTGACGTCTGACGTAATGACGCTGACGTCTGACGTAATGACGCTGTGCGTGGCTTGGTAGATGCGCTTCAAGCCAGCAGATGGAAACACTTCTGCTTCGCATTAATTTGTATTTACATATTTGCGAGATTTCTCAAAAATCGAAATGAAAATGGATGGAAACACAGCTAGTGACTGGTCTGAATGACTATCGGTCAGTGGCCCTCACCCTGATAGTTGCTAAATGCTTCGAAAAACTGGTCATGACCCACATCAAAACAACCATCAACATGAACGTGGACCCTCATCAGTATGCATACCATGAGAACTGAACAACAGAGGATGCCATCTCCTCTGTGGTCCACACTGCTCTCACCCACCTGGAACAGAAGGACTTCTACGTCTGTCTGCTCTTTGTGGACTTCACATCTGCCTTCAACACCATGAGCCCCCAAACCGTGAAGGGCAAACTATTAACACTGGGACTAAGCCCTTTCCATTTGTAACTGGGTCCTAGACTTGCTAACAAACAGACCACAGTCAGTGAGGATCCACAACTTATCCTCTTCCACCACAACCCTCAGCACTGGCTCTCTTCAAGGATGTGTGTTGAGCCCTCTCCTGTTTACTCTGCTCACATATGATTGTGCAACTACCCATCCAGGCTGTCATATCGTAAAGTTTGCAGATAATACAGCGGTGGTGGGATACATCACAAACAATGATGAGTCCAGCTACAGGCAGGAGGTGGAACACCTGGAGAGCTGGTGCAAAGAGAATAACCTTCACATAAATGTGAAGAAGACAAAGGAGATGATTGTGGACTTCAGAAGGAACAAACAAACCCACACCCCACTGAACATAAGAGGATCTGCGGTGGAAGTGGTCTCCAGCTACAAGTACTCGGGCGTACACTTGAATGATAACCTCAGCTCAGTGGCGGACTTAGACATTTTGGGTCCCCAGGCAAACCTTTGTAAAGGGACTCTCCCCCAAGTCAGCCTAAATGTACCATTAGGCCCTGCCCTGAAGGTCAAATATTTTCATGTTCATACTCTTAATACTGGGAACTAGACCATAAAAACAACAGTTTTTTTTGTCTACTTTAATGAGGTACAACTATCCTTTAAAGTTTTTTTGCAAAACATGTTTTATTATTGCACTAAAAGGCTCTAAATCAAGTCTTACACCAAAATTCAACAACACTAAATAAACACAAACGAATACAGAGGGTAGATGTGAGCAATACAGTAGAAATATATTTTCCTAAATTATAAGATTTTCACAACTTTAATTCTTTTAACGTTATATTACATATTCTGTAACAGGGAACAGTTGTTAGATCAATGTGAAAAAGTGAGTGTGTGTAGTTGAGATGTGGTACTTTGAGATTAATTCACACACTGGCTCGATATGAACAGCAAGATGTCCAGGCATGAGACACTTTTTACAGCATTAAGTGATCATGAATTACCTTGATTATTCAGCTGGACTTCTATGAAAGTTGTCTTCTGTCTTGTTTCTGGTATTTAATGATGCCTGTTTAAAGACTGCATCTGAAAAAAAAAAACAAATATGTTAGTGTTGGAGGAAATAAAAGGAAAAATAAGACATTACTGTATTACATTTAATACATGTGAAGGCTGTCATTTATCCAAGTTTCCATAATTAAGACTGAAAGTGTTGACTTCTTTTTAAACCTTAAGACTTATGCTACGTTCACACCAAACGCGTTTTGAGCGGCCAAAAAGCGTGAAACGCTTCAAGGTGGACGCACTGGACGCACTGGTGTTCAGACCGGAACGAGAAGCAGCAGCGGCGGTGGCGGCGGGGTGTGGGAGGAGCGTCTTGATTCTTTTTCCGGTCTAATGTTTTGTTGTTGTCTGTTCTCAAAATGGCGGATGAACTGGAGACAATTGGCTTAATGTATTTACTGAGTAAAGTAGCACGCCGACGACGTGCAAGGCGCCGTGTCTGGCCGTGTCTGGGTTCACAAAACAATTCAGAGGCGTTCGGACTTAGGTGAGTTTCACCATTTAATCCAGGAGTTGCGCATGGACGAGCTGCGAATTTGCGGGTTGTTTCTGTGTCTCAAAAACAATACGTCACACTTGCGCAACATCCATCCCCTCGTTACCGCGTCACATAGCTGACTCTCCCTGATTGGTTGTGAAGACGCGTTGAGCGGCGAAAGTTCAGATTTCTCTATTCGAGTAGCGGCGGCTGCCACGGGCACCGCATGCACGGAAAACGCTCTGCCGCCCCTTCCGCGCCGCTCGAAACGGACGTGACGCGACGCACGACCCCTAGAGGCGCGTCCCCCATTGACTTTGCATGAAAACTGGCTGCTCCTGCAGCTCAAAACGCGTTCGGTGTAAACGTAGCATCACACAGACTGTAAACTAAATGACTCAAATAATCTCACTTTTCATTTATATCAATTTTTACATTTTAGATAACAATTTAATTTAGTAATCCTAGCCTTTTGATTCTGTTGTTTTAAACTAACAGTGGCATTTCTGTCCAAAGCAAACCAGTCATTATTAAAACACGTTTTTGTATTACTCTGAAAGCTATAAGTTGTGCTTTGTAATGTAATTAATGAAGTGAATATGGACCAAATAACAAAACGATAGTCTGATCAAGTTTTAACTGTCAAATATTTTGTAAAATGGTTGAGAAAAAAATTAATAGATAACTGTGGAATATTTTAGATCTATTCTATTCAATGTATAGTCTGTATATTTTAATAATATAATAAACAAGCAGGGTAGGGAGGGAGCTAAAGTAGGTAAAATATAAAATCCCCTCTATCTCTCCTCGTTTAGGTCAGAAGATTTAGGCAGAATATCTTTTATTATTTTGATACAGAAAGAAAACATGAAAATAGTGGTTGTCTCAGCTGATTACTGTCAGGATTTCTTTTACCCAACCTACAAAATAATTCCTGAAACTCTTACCTCGTCTTCATCTTCGTTTTGAGTCACTGCCTCGGCAGCATTCACTTCTTCCTGTCCGGATCCCCCACACTTATGGGCCGCCCGTCATTATCAGCAGTTGATGAAGTTTTAGACCCATTAAAAAAACGTTGTCACTTTCGGTAGTGTAGAAACATACGTTTTGTTTTTTTCATGCTTTTTCCGTTTTTCCGCGCCGCTTCGTATCTTCGCTTCATCTTTTTACTTCTCCTCTGTCTCTTCCCGCTGCTTCCTGCTCAAGCATACAGCACTTCCTATTTTGGGTGATGTCATGATGGAATAGTCCATTTTAGTAGGGGGTACAGAAATCGACCGGTTTTTGTATTGCGTTTTTAATGATTGTTTTCATCGTAACTATAATTATTTTTATGTTAAACGTACATTAACAAGCAGGAGCAATGTAAGGGATGTAGGTGACTGGCCGGGGCGGGGCGGGTCCGGGGCCCCTGCTGATTGGGGGCCCCAGGCAACTGCCTCGTTTGCCTATATGGTACATCCGCGTCTGCCTCAGCTGGAGCAACAACACCACCAGCCTGTTCAAGAAAGCTCATCAGACTCTACTTCTTCAGATGGCTGAGACGAGCTGGTTTGGGAAGCTCAGTCCTCACCTCCTTCTACAGGTGTGCAGTGGAGAGCATCCTGTGCTCCAGCATCAACGTGTGGCATGGAGGCTGCACAGCTGCAGAAAGAAAAGCTCTACAGAGAGTGGTGAAGGCTGCACAGAAGTCTGTTGGAGTCAGTCTCCCCACCATCACAGACATTTACACCTCCAGATGCAGGAAGAGAGCCACCTGCATCATGAAGGACCCCACTCACCCAGCACACACACTTTTTGCCCCACTCCCCTCAGGAAGGAGGTTGAGGAGCATTAAGTGTAGAACAACTAGACTGAGGAACAGCTTCTACCCTGAGGCTGTTAGACTCATGAATATCTAACCAGAATAATCACTGTGAAATATCACATCATGTTGCTGCTGATCTGTTTCATGCTGCTGTGTTCATTCGTGCTCATTTGCTCATATAAACTCATGTTCGTGCTGCTGTTTGAAGTAATGTTTTTATGATATTAGTGCCTAGTGCATTTTTGTTATTTGACGTCTTTCTTAGTTCCTATCTTAGATGTTACTGCTGTTTTTATTTTACATTTTATTGTTGGATGTAACTGGGACCCTATGTACATAATCTCGTTTCATCACATGTACCACATGTGGTGCGAATGACAATAAAGAATCTCTGACTCTGACTCTCAGATCTTAGAATGTCTTTTTTTCATTCAATTCATTCAACCTTTATTTAGACAGATAAGTCACATTGAGCCTCGAAGACTCATTTACAAGTGAGATCTGCTAGACAGACAAAAAGCAATGAAATTAGACACATTAGTAAATGGAGGCGAAAAAATTCCTATTAAAATCTTTCTTCATGCTTGAGAAAAAAAATTATAATATTAAAAAACACCTCGCACAGATAAGCACATAATGACATAGACAGTCTGCAGAGCGGGGAGACACCGAGAACAATGAGCAATGTTCATAGATGCCCTCGAGGTCACCGTAAGAGTTCTGATAAGGATGGAATAATCAACAGCTCCTCCGATGAGATCCGTAAACATTCTCGCGGGTGTCGAGGAATGGCCAAGGTCAACGCTAATGAGGATCCAAGAGTCCTGAAAATGATGACAATGTTTTTCTCAGCTGGTTCACTCTGGTTGATGGTGGAGTTCCCCGATGGGTGGGGGGTGAGCGTCAGATTACATATCCTCCAGGCGAATTCAGTTAAGGTGGCCTTGAAGGCCAGCCGGGTTAGCCAAATTCAGATAAACACACAGTTGTTTTGAGTACAGACAGAACATAATGACATCTGCCTTGAGTCTGTGTTAGTCCAAAATATTCTGAAAATGTCCAAATTATGTGGCCACACACCGATGGAACATACCTGTGTAAAAATCCACAAGATCTGATCCATTATGCCCAAGGCAACTGAGTCAGGCAAGAACCAAGCCATCACAAAGGCAAGCAGCGTGATTGGGTCTCAATTCTCTGCAGACGAACTTCCTTAAATTGTAGATAAAACCAGCAACCAGCCAAATCCAAAAAGCAGGAACCAGTTATCATAAATCCAATTAAATATGCGTCATTAAAATCCACAGATGACAACAAGTAGACACTTCATCAAGTCTTCAAGTCGATGAGATATCCAGCTGCGTGCGTGCCAACATGGCAATCGGCTCGCCTAAAGCCTGTCTTCTCTTTGAAGAAATGTTATCAAATTGTGTAGAGGACCAACTGGTCAAATAAGTCCATCTTTTTTTGTTGTTGTTGTTCGGAAGATATGCAAGAGAGGCTCAGAAGCATTTTCGCAGGCAGACAGAGCAGCAAAGCAAAGCGAGGAGAGAGAGAGGAGGAGCGTCTGTTCTCAGCAGAAGCTTAGAGTAGAATGTTTACTCAGCATATATGACAGTTTAGGTCAAAATACAGTACTATCATTTAAAAGCCACAGTACTATAGTTCATAATTTCTTATCTGGCAACCCAACTGACATGGAAGCTACAGTGTTTTAGTGTAAATCCGCTCCTTTTTTGTTTATTACCACCAATAAACACTGAAAAAACACTAACATTTCCAGAGGTTGTTCTCATTTAAATGGTGCCTTATAGGTAGATCACTTTGACTGGGTCATTACCCCTTTATACAGGGGTATCGTGGGACTGCCCTGGTATCGTGAAAAGGTGGTGTTCGCGTGCTGATTCGTGAAGCAGGACACTTTTCACCTTTTGAGCTTTTATTATCTGAAAACAATAATTGTTCTTTATTACACACATGGGAAAAAGTGTTTTGTGCATTGTTGAACAAACATGACCAGTCAGTCTGGGCTTTTTGACCGTAGTCTGTGGTAAACAACAGTCGGCTCTTCTTTTTCCACTGGGGTGAAGAGGCCTGGATTGTGTCAGAAGTAGTTGAGAAGTTAGGCTAACTTCTGCTTCCTGTCTCTGCTCGTGGACGACATCCTAGACTGTCCAGCTTGCCTGGGGACGAACCTGTTCTTGGACCAGGCCTGACCCTGCGGTGCACCACGGCCGCGTGGCTCTGAGGTGGACGGAGCTCTTTGCTCACCGGAGTCCAGGGTTTGCCTCTTTTGAGCAGGTCTGCGAGGAAGAGAGTTCTGTCTCTGTGGTGCGTTCCTGTGCCCACTGGAGTCCCTCTGGTGTGAAAATTCTCCATCTCTGGAGTCCCTCTGGTGTGAAAAATCCTCCATCTCCCGTTTACAGCTTGTACAGAACTCTGCCGCGCGCTTTCTGACCAACACACGAAAATATGAACACATCACTCCTGTCCTGTCCTCTCTACACTGGCTCCCGGTTCAGTTCAGGATACAGTTCAAGCTGCTCCTGTTTGTTTTCAAAGCTCTGAATGGACTTGCACCTCTCTACATCTCAGAACTTTTGAAAGCCCATCAGCCCGGCAGAGATTTACGATCTGCCAGTCAACACCTGCTGGAGGTGCCTCGCTCAAGGTACAAACAATGGGGAGACCGGTCATTTTCTGTTGCCGGCCCAAAAGCCTGGAACAGTCTCCCCCTTGAGCTGCGTGCCACCTCTGATCTGACTCTGTTCAAAACCAGACTGAAGACCCACTTGTTCAAAAAAGCTTTCAGTGTGTAACTTTTATTACTTTTGGTATTTTAATATGTAGCATTTTTTATTTCCATTGCCTTTTTATTTCCACTTGTTCAAAAAAGCTTTCAGTGTGTAACTTTTATTACTTGTGTTATTTTAGTATGTAGCATTTTTATTTCCATTGCCTTCTTTTATTGCTGTTGTTTCTTATTCTATTTTCATTGATTTATTGTTCCAGTTTATTCATCTTTTTATCCTGTTAAGCACCTTGGTCAATGCAAGGCATTGTAGGAAGGTGCTATACAAATAAAGTTTATTATTATTATTAAAATTGCTTTCTGGGCAAACCTTCATGCAGGACCTCTTCCTGTTTGCGCCTCTGGTCACAGTGGTGCTGAATTTTCTCCAGGGTGCCTCCAAACAGTCCTGAGGGCTCCACAGCTTGGTGGAGGAACGCGGAGCGTTGGCTCTCGGGCAGCTTTGTCAATGTGAGCCACAGATGCCTTTGGGCCACCACCAGCTCAGCCATGGCTTTACCTTGTGCAATTGCTGCTGCACACGTCAGGCGGAGGATGAAGTCAGTTGTTCTGCGTGTTTCCTCCAGCGCGTCAGCAACCTGCTTCTTGGAGGTCGACTGCTGGAGCTCCTGCAGCTCCTCAGCCTGATAGGCTTGGAGCATGGACGCCATGTTGAGGGCACGTGCAACGAGGCCTTGGGCCCGGTAGCTTTTCTCCTGCTGGAGTGCTGTCGTGTGGTACTGTTTGCTCAGGAGCGTTGGTTTAGAGCTGGAAGTCTTTGGCGCCAAATACGCTAACAGAGTCTCATCCATCAGTGGCATGTGGCCCAGGCCTGCTACCTCCATGTTTTCGACATCCAGGAACTGGGCTAAAGGTAGGGAGAGTGGAGCCTTCGGGGCCGCCCATGAGCGGGTCAGCTCGGTCAGAAAGTCCGGGAACAAAGGCATCTTGTGTCTTGCCGGGACCTGCTGCCTTCCCAGAAAGTAGCTGCCTGCCAGTCTGGTTTGTTGTTGGCGAGGTGGGGGTTCGGGCCAGCTCACCTTCAGAGTCTCAGCTGCCATGCGGCACAATTCGAGCAGGGACGTGGAGGAGCCATCCGCTTCACCCTGAGCCGGTGTTGCTCTCTGGGAGAAGTCCACGGAGTCCCCGTCCTCTCCCTGTTCATTGTCCACGTCTGACATGTCGCACGAGGCCGCAAGGGACCCTTCATCTGACTGAAGGAGCTCACGTGAGTCGAAGTTAGGCTGGGCCGAGCTGTCCCCCATCTCCTCGTCGTGGTCCGTTCTGCTCCCCCAGGACCGGGCTGAGGTGCCCTCCATCGCGTCGGCCTCAAGCTCAGCTGAGGGCCTGAGCAGTTCGGGTGGGAGCGGGTCCCTCGTCGCGCCAACTCTCTCCATAGTTTTGGCCACGAACTCCACGCGCCTCTCCCTCACAGACAGACGGAGCTGGCTGCAGTGTGTGCACGCTGGGTTAGTTAGGGTAGCCTTAGCGTGAACCATACCCAGGTACACAAGGCAGGCCTCGTGGGTGTACGAGGCGGCGATGACGAATCTGCAGTTGTTCGGGCAGGGCCGTGACCCGGGTCTAGCTGGTCCTATAGCCTTGCCCGAGTGCTTTGTCTTCCTCTTCGCCTTCTCAGGAGCCATTTTCTTCTTTTGGTGGTGGAAGGCGTTGAATGTTCGTCGTGTTGTTCGACGAAGGCGCCTCTGTTAGATGGAGCTAACCAGTTAGACGGAGCTAACAACAAGAGCGCGCGGCAAAGTAGCAGGAGCTAGCAAGCCATGAACAGCAGTTCTTCTGGTATTTAGTTATCCAACTAAGCAGTTTGCGGGATGGTGCTCTCTAGTAAGCCATGAACAGCAGTTCTTCTGGTATTTAGTTATCCAACTAAGCAGTTTGCGGGATGGTGCTCTCTCGTGACGCCTTGGGTAGGGAGCGTGCTCACCTCCGGTCAGGGAGTTTAGCCAGAGAGAAAAATCCCACGAAGATTTAGCTTCAAGCGAATGGTGAAGTGCGCAAAATAGGTCGAACGTAACCCTCTTTATACCAGAGGGGCGTGGCCTCTGGAGACGTAGACGCCTCACTTGCCTTAAAAGGCGTGATTGTAATGCTTCAGGTGAACTGCGCGGTGGCACAATTCCCAAATATAATGTGTTGCACTGCAGTGACCTGACAGAAGGGGAACTAGTAAGTGATTTATAAGGGGTCATGAAAATTCCATTTAGTGGTTCATGAGATAATTTGCTAACAGTGCAGATGAATGAAACACATACATACAGGTAAATATACAGTATCATCAACTTTTGACCTTAAGCCAAGGACGATAATAAAACAAACAGCAAAACAGCGATCAAGGGAAAATGTTGGAAGACAGATGTTTTTAACAATGAAGGAGTACAAAGAAATTTAACAACTCATTCTTGTTTTGGCGGCTGTGGCTGAGTGGTTAGAGCAGTCGTTCTCCAATGCAAGAGTTGGGGGTTCGTATCCACCAGTCACCATACCATACCATTTTATTTATAGAGCACTTAAAATGGCAACAAGGCCAACCAAAGTACTGTACAAACAGTCAAAAAACAAGCAACACATAAGCAACATTCAAAATGAAGTAAAATCAGAACATAGACATAAAAATGTCACAGATAATAAATATAACGACCAACCTGTGTGAAGCATACAGGTTCGACCACAGATCTTCAGGTGTTGAAAGCTATGGAATAGTAGTGTGTTTTTTTTTTACGGGATTTGAAAACCGAGAGGGAGGGGGCCTGTCTGACAAGCAGAGGTAACTTGTTCCAAAATCTTGGGCCTGCTAGAGAGAAGGCCCTGTCACACATGCCGAAGTGTTCCTGGGTAAGACACTGAACCCTCATTGCCTCTGATGTGTGTCCCATCGGTGTAATGAATGTGACAATGCTCTGATTAGTCTCTTTAGAATGATTTGTTCAATTAGCTTTGTAGAGATCTAGGGACAGTGGTGGCAGAGACTTTGTAAAGATCTGTATGAATTGGTAAATGAGGGCGCATATTGTAGTGTAAAGCGCTTTGAGTATCTCCATAATAAGTACAGTCCATTTTCCATTTACCATTTAAATCGTTCCTAAGTGTGAGTGAGTGTGAGTGAGAGAGTGACTGGTTGTTTGTCTCTATGTGTCCCTGTGATGGAATTGTGACCTTTCCAGGGTGTACCCCGCCCCTCGCACAGTGATTGCTGGACATGGGCAC
>JBBPBX010034322.1:0-23518 GCA_038048925.1 Garcialebias charrua
CATTAACCTCACGCAGACTCTTCCACTGGTACATTTTCATCTTTAAATCACTTCTTGGTCTGCTGCCCTCATACATCTCCTCCTACATGTCTTTGCGTGAGTGCAGCTACAGCGTGCGCTCTCAGGACATGATTACCTGCAGTGTTCCGTCAGTGAGGACTGAACTTGGAAAAAGGGCCTTCTCCTACTCCGCTCCTGCTTCATGGAATATCTTACAAAAAGATCTGAAGCTCTCGACCTTGACTTCTCTAAATGGTTTTCAGAATCTGTTGGAATCCTGGCAAAAACCAATGCAGATCTGTTCCTGTCTTTGATTTTATACGTCTACCTTATAATGTTTTGCTAGTTTTTTGATACTTTGTAAAAAAAAAAAAAAAAAAAACTTTCTTTTTTTTTTTTTTTTTCTCTCTTTTGTTTTCTATTGTTTATTGTTTGTTTGTTTATTGTTTATTGTTTAAGGAAATTATACCACTGCTGTTCATTGTTCTTTAGTTTTAGCAGGTCGCTTTCGTAAATGAGCCCTTGAGGTTCAAAAAATTTACCTGACTAAATAAAGGTTGAATGAAAAAGTGTTCCCAGCAGAACATGTTCTAAAATGACTTGAAGAACCCTGTTACACGTGCACTTCCTGCTCTGTTGTCCTGCCCAGGCTAAACAACACCTGGACTGTGAGCAGCGGTGCGATCAAACGCAGCTGGACCAACATCTGCCTGAAGTACCGTTTACAGAGCTGGAAGCTGCTGTAACTTAAAAACACTCTTACCTGAAGTTCTCTGCCGGTCAATTATTCCTAGAAAATTCCAGTGGAGCAAAATAAATCGGGAATTAAGCTCTCCTGGAGTGAAAACACGCCCAGCAGACCGTTCAGACCATAGTTCAGACAGGTAGAGGGGCGTGGCCAAACCGAGTGACGTTGACACACAGGTGAGTCAGTCAAGTGTCCTTTGATATATATTATATACTGTATATTTAATCAAATAATAGCTTCACAAGAAGCAAAGCTCAAAAAGAAAAGTTTCAGAGCTTGAATGTGCATAGGTGTGGTTAAAAATAAAATATAAATAATAAAAAAATTATTGGAAAAATGTGAGAGGCTAACAGGATCAACTACAGCTAATGAGACAAATAGAAGCTAAAAGCAGCGCAACATTATGCTAAAACTAAAAGCAACAGGCTAAAAGCTAAACTAAATTCTTGGGGGAAGCTAAAAGCTGCAGAATGATAAGTAGCTAAAATTCTAAAAGCTTCTAAACAGTAGCTCATAGCAGCAGAACAAGCTAAAATCTAAAACCAGCTTACCAGTAGCTAAAAGCTGCAAAATAGAAGCGATAAAGCCAGAATGTTAGCTTTAACTGTACAGAGAGCGGTAATCCAAATGAGCAAAACAGATGCTAAAATTAGAAAAACTGTAGCTAAAATAAAAAAAAAAAGATGAAGTTGAAATTAATATAAGTGATTCAGTGCTCAAATTTAGATTTTTTTTTTATTTTTTGGTCTTTCTACTGCTCTCTTCAGGGGTGTGGACCATCATGCACAAAGATTTGGTGATTGTTCATGCGCCAGATGTCCTTCCTGACACAACCACAGACCACTGAGCTACAGCAGCCCTCTGTGTGGAGCAGAGAGCTGCCATAGGGTTCCCGGGGGAGCAGATGGTGGGGGTTAAGGGCCTTGCTCAAGGGCCCAGAGTGGGGTAAATGAGGATGGAGGCAGGTGTGGGTGCTTCACATTTCCCACCCACATTTTGATGTTGTCAGTACAGGGAGTTGAACCGGCGACCTTCCGCTCACAGGCCCATCTTCTCTCTTCACCACCACTCCTTCAAATTTCCGACAATTTCCACCCCCCAAACACCACAAATTTAAATAAATATATATTAATACATTTTTATCTAAAAAGTAGCAAAGGATATGCTAAAGCTAAAGTCAGCTAAACCTTTGCTAAAATTATTAAAACTGTAGCAAAGCTAAAAGGAGTATAGTAGCTAAAAGCTTACTCAAGCAGAACTGTAGCTAAAAGGAAAAGGGGAAAAAAGACAAGTTACAAAACAATAGCTAAAGATAAAGAAAAGGAAAAAAGGCAATGATGCTGAGACATAGAGAAAAAGCCAAACTCACTACTGTAATAATAATAATGAATTTAATTTGTTACGCACTTTTCAATAACACAAATCTCAAAGTGCTAATTAACCTAATTACCTATCTGAATGTTTTAGTCCTTATAGTGCATTCATCTCATACATTACATTGAAGAAAAGCAAAGTTTTACCATACAGTAGTTGTAAAAGAACCAAAGTTTTAATTTGCTCCAAGCTAAAACACAATAAAGTCATTGCCATCTTGTGTGAAACTATTGATAATTCTTTTATGCAGGTTTGCACACTGTGGTGACCCCTGCAGACAGGAGCAGCAGCTGAAAGAACAACAATGAAAGTCAAAATGCACTGCTCACACAAAAAAACGTGGGTTAAAATGTTTAATTATAGCCCAGTGTGCTGCTTTTTATTCTATTAGCTAAAAGTAAAATACTGTATGCTAGCATATTACTTACCGGTACCCAGTTTTGTGTTGAACAGTATCTAGGCGGCACCGTGGCACAGTTAGTAGAGCTGCCGTCTGTCAGTGAGAAAGTTGCTGGATCAAACTGACTGGGAACCTTTCTGGGTGGAGTTTGCATGTTCTCTCCGTGCATGAATAGAATAGACTAGACTAGAATAGAATAGAATAGACTAGACTAGAATAGAATAGAATAGAATAGAATAGAATAGAATAGAATAGAATAGAAACAGCCTTTATTGTCCCATGGATGGAAAATTCAAGTGTAACAGCAGCAACAGATAAAAAGATAGAAATATTCAAACAAAAGTTCCTAAATGTTAAGAACAATATGTAAATAAATAAGATAAACAACATCAATAATAATGTTCAATATGTATTGGGACATTGATAAGGACAGACTATTTACAGTGCAGTATTATAGGCAGAGTGTGTGTTTTAGCAGAGGTCAGCATGTATTTATACTTATTGAGTTTGTTGGGAGCAGTGATGATGGTTGTAGAGTCTAACAGCTGCTGGGAGGAAGGACCTGCGGTAACGCTCCTTTGTGCATTTAGGATGAAGTGATCTGTCACTGAAGGAGCTCTCCAGTTCAGCAACAGCTTCATGCATGGGGTGGGAGACGTTGTCCAGCAATGATGTTATTTTAGCTAGAGTCCTTCTGTCTCCCACCACCTGCACTGGGTCGAAGGGGCATCCAAGCACAGAGCTGGCCTTCTTGATGAGCATATCTAAGTGCTTCTTCTCAGATGATGATAAGCTGCTGCTCCAACAGACAACACCATAGAAGATGGCTGACGCCACTACCGAGTCGAAGAAGGTCTTCAGGAGCACCCCCTGCACTCCAAAAGACCTCAGTCTCCTCAGCAGGTAGAGTCTGCTCTGACCCTTCTTGTAAAGTGTGTCAGTGTTGTGAGACCAGTCCAGTTTATTTTTCAGGTGAACCCCCAGGTTCACAATCTCAATGTCCACTCCCTGGATGTTCACCGGGGTCAGTGATAATGGGCCTGCACTTGTGGAAATCCACCACCAGCTCCTTAGTTTTACCAGTACTAATCAGGAGGTGGTTCTGCTGGCACCAGTCCACAAAGTCCTGAGTCCACTGTCTGTACTCTGAGTCATCCTCACCTGTGATGAGGCCGACTATGGCAGAGTCATCAGAGAACTTTTGCACATGGCAGTAGTTTTGCACATGGCAGTAGTTTTGCACATGGCACTGTGGGGAGTTGGTGGTGAAGTCTGCAGTGTAGAGGGTGAAGAGGAACGGTGCCAGCACCGTTCCTTGCGGGACAGCCGTGCTGCAGACCAGCCTGTCAGAGACACCGCCCTGTGTCCTCACATACTGTGGACGTCCAGTAAGGTAATCCAGTATCCACTGGGACATGTGTCCACTCCTGATAACTCCAGCTTGTCCTGCAGAAGTCCTGGCTGGATGGTGTTGAAAACACTGGAGAAATTAAAGAACATGATCCTCATGGTGCTTCAAGGTTTCTCCAGGTGGGTCAGAGCTTGGTGCCTGTGGGTTTTCTCCGAGTACTTCAGTTTCCTCCCACAGACCAAATACATGCATGTTAGACTGATTGGTAACTCTAAATTGTCTCCAGGTGTGAGTGAGAGAGTGAATGATTGCTTGTCTCGTTTGTCTCTTTGCCACTTTTCCATTGTTACGGCTCAGCTCAGATCAGCTCGTGTGCGAAATACTAATGGAAAATACCTCAAACACGGGCTGTACTGGGAATATTTGACCCACGCCGTGACAGTGGAAAAGGAGCAAAAGTGTGTAACTCAGAATTGAATCAAGTATTCAGTCTCTTCTGATTGATTACCGTATTTTTCGGAGTATAGGTCGCACCGGAGTATAGGTCGCATTATCCAATTATTACCAATAGATTGGAAAAATCCCTAGATAGGTCGCACCTACGTTTAGCTCTGCTGCAAATGTCTGCCACAGGAGCGCACAGCAAGGCTTTTAAGAAGATTAACACTTAAAAACAATTATTTGTTTGATAAAAATTATAGCAAATATGTGTCTGAGCTGAACTTTTCCTTAATAAATGAACGTAATTGTGAAATGAGCTGGATTTAAAAATTTGTTTCGCCGAAATGATAAAAAGACATATATAGGTCGCACCTGAGTACAGGTCGCAGGCCATGAAAAAATTATAAAAAGGTGCAACCTATACTCCGAAAAATACGGTACTTTCTTTGTCGGCGAGGCAGTTTTATCGAGTGAAGTTTGCAAAGATGTTGTAAATTTATCAACCAGATGATCTAAGTCACTGTTCACTGATGTATCATTTTGAAAGTGATTCTTTAAAATTGATTACAGCGTTTTCTGAAAAACACCTAATAAGATGTGACCCGACCCCGGATAAGCGGAAGAAAATGGATGGATGGATGGATGGAAGATGAAATTTACTGTTAATGACTGTGTAGTCATTTACTGTAAACTCAAAGGTAATTAAAAATGATCAGACAGAACAGGATTTTGAGGATGTATTATTAAGAGTAGCCAAGATGGTGTAGTGGCAGGGCTTTTGACTTGGGACCCGAAGGACGCGGGTTCGCGCCCCGGCCACTACACACCTTGGGGTGTCTATGAGTGCACACCTAATTCTCCAGCTCCCCGGGCGCTTTCTGGCTGCTCACTGCACCACCTGGTGGTGGTTGGGTTAAATGCAGAGACGAATTTCGTCTGTGTATGGGAAACATACACAGATGACAGACAAAGACATTATTATTATTATTATTATTATTAAGTCCGTAATTTCTTTGTCATAATTCAGACCCTGATCAAGAGTGTGATGATGAGAATGTGTGGGTGTGTGGATGTTTTGGTTAAAACAAATTGACTCTATTCAATTTTTAAAGGCTATGCTTGAGCTAGCACTTTCAACAACATGAATATTCAAATCACCCATTATTATGAATTTATCAGTATTTAGTAGTAAGTCAGTTAAGAATTCTGAGAATTCAGTCAAAACCTGAGCATAGGAGCCTGGTGGACGATTTATCACTAGTGAGAGTGGCCTTTCTGATTTCCATGTTGGATGGGATGGACTTAGAGACAGGACTCAAAATATTATAACTAATAATTGGTTTAGTATTAACCAATAGTCCTGACTGAAAAATAGAAGCTACATCTCCACCTTGACCTGTTGTTCTAGGAACATGGAAATTTAATTAATTAGGTGGAATGGATTCATATATATATATATATACTAACAAAATCTTCCTGTTTTAGCCAGGTTTCTGTCAGACAGACTATTGTTTTTAGGACACCGCCTGGATGCCCAGTGGTTGAATGACGACATACGACTAAACATGTCATCTCTGGTCAGGTTGGGGAGGGGGCCAGAGAAAACGACCAAATCTGACATTAATTTTTGCGAAGTTACACTCAAAGCAACATTAATTTTAGTAACCTCCAATTGGCGTTGCCAGGTGTCATTACCGCCAACGTGAATACTGTAACAGTTTTACTGTATTACTTAGTCAGCAGTTTCAGATTCAGTGTCACCTGCTCTGGCCCCCAGAATGCATTTGGCTATGGATGCTGGAGTCCCTAGTGCCACGTTTAGGACTGTGGCTCTGCCAGTTATCAGGGTCTTCTTCTCAGCAGGTGTATCACTGAGTGTGGAAAATCAATTTGATTTTTATGAGGACTAATTGCTTGTTTTCTACAGCGGGCAAAGCTGATGGAGACATTTAGTTTGTACTGGTTTGTTCATTGTTCTTTTTAAGAGAAAAGCCCACACCATGAATAACACCTTGAGACGACGCAGCCCACCTTCCTTAGTGCCCACACCTTCTTCAATGAGTAAATCAGGATGAATCACATCAGTTTGTTATTTCCATTTGATAATGTCAGCTTATGAAACTGCATCATGACACTGAACATTTGTGCAGGTGGTGTTTCATACAGCCAGCCCTGCTGATCTATGGTCACTTTTGTTGCTTTTAATTTATTGCCGTGTTGGGTGCATGGGTCGCTCTTCTGTTGCGGTCATTCCATCTTGAGCACACGTGAGAAGCTTGCCACCTTCTGGTTTCTGTTGCGATGATCATGTCGTCTTTCAACATTTGTCAACCACATGTAGTTTCTATAGGACATTCATAGCATGGTAAAATTAAGTGTACTGTATTTGGTTCAGCTTTGTTTTAAAATTCAGTCACATTTTATTTAACATTCTGTATTTTGTCTGAAAGAAAACATCCCACATGTAACTCACAGTGAATATTTCTTTCTTTGTCCACACATTGCACATACACTTGTTGTAGACTCATTAGCTTGATGCCACAAAATGTTTTCTCTTACATATGCTCTTCTCAACAAGGTGTGCAAAACATGGTGGAAAATAAATTATACAAAAATACAGAAAAAAGGAATTCCACAACTTTAAATATCTTCCTTTTTATTATAAAACTCCTGTTTGTTTGTTTGTTTATTTATTTGTTGTTTAGAGTCTTGTTTATTTATTTATTTATTTATTTATTTATTTATTTATTTATTTATTTATTTATTTAAAGGACTCAATATTAATTAATTCAACCTTTATTTAGACAGGTTAATCCCACTGAGCTTCGGGTACTTATTTACAAGAGAGACCTGATTTCTTAACAAAGAATGATGACAACAGTGAATAACAACGACAACAATACACAGTCACAAAAGAGGCATACATTAAAAAAAATTAAATAAACCAAAACAAAATAGCAACCAAAAGGACAGTCAAAGGGAAAAGTAGCAAAAAGCAAAAACAACAACAACAACAACAACAACTACAAAAAAACCAGCTAGATTACAAGGCGGAGTAGAAAACTAAAAACAGGAACATGTCTGCATTGGTTTTTGTCAGGAACTTAACAGATGTTTAAAGCCATTTAGAGAGGTCAAGGTCAAGAAGTTCAGATCTTTTTGCAAGAAATTCCAGGAAACGGGAACGGAGTAGGAGAAGGTCCTTTTGCCAAGTTCAGTCCGCACTGAGGGGACACTGCAGGTAATAATGTCCTGAGAGCCTCCACCCATCAAAGGCAGTCCTGCCAAGCTCATCTATACCATTATACAATAGTGTACAGTATAGATATGTTATTAATTCCTCTATAAACACTTTTTAAAATATTAATTGTTTATTACGCATTAATTCAGGGTGACAGAGACAAAACTGACCAGTTTCTTGCCAAATAATGAGCCTAATCTGTTCACCTTTATATTTCATCTAGAATTGTTATATTAAACATTTCAGACTAAGTTATCACATTGTACGCACAATAAGCATTTGTAAACCCATTTCTTTAGGATATAATATTAGTTGTAGATACTTATAATGCAGTGATAAAGTACAATATTATATGCTAAAGAAATAGGTTTACAAATGCTTATTGTGCTCACAATGTGATAACAGTCTGAAATGTTTAATATAACAACTCTGAAAATATTGGTGAACAGATTTTGTTCACTATTTGGCAACAAACTGGTCAGTTTTATCTTTGCCACCCTCAATGAATACATAATAAACAATTATTAATGATTTATAAAGTGTTAATAACATATATGTAAACTATTTATTAGCCATAAAGGGAGTCTTATTGTAAAGTGGTACCCATCATTTGTTCTGATATTTGTGTTTCTGCCACACAGTGGCGCCCTTAGTACGTACCAAAAACAGGAGATACAACGTGGATCAGATTTGAGAGGAACTTCTTTTCTTATAGAAACAGTGCTCTCTTCAGTTTGCTATTCTGAAGTGAACTTAACTGCGTATTTGTTGTAAAGGGCACGTGTATGTGTCTGTATTAACATGATTTACCACTATCAAGCTTTTTAAATCGCATACGTTGCTATGGAATCACAGCTTCATGTAACTTAAGACATTGAATGCAGAGGAGCATTTGAGTATTTTAGTAAAATTAAACTGCTTTTATTCATAAAACTGTCTTTCTATATGAAATTACAAGCTATTTTCTGAGAGATCTTTATTAATATCTTTGTTTGATTAAAAAAAGAAGATTTATATACATTTTAGATGAAGTAAGTGTCTCTTTATTTGTTCTCACAGAGAGGATGTGTCGTGTGCAGGAGAAAACACCTAAAGCTGGTGGGTAAATATTCAAGGACACTTCAGCTTTGAGAGGCGCTGTCTAACGGACAGGCCTAAAGTAAAACCCTCAAACTGGAGGACAGTTTGTTTGACCATTTTGACCACACCCTAGAAGGAGAGAAGCAAACGTGCCTGAGAGTCCGTCTGCCCTCTGTTCCATCAGGGTGTTCAGGGGTGGCACATGACGTTCTGTTCAGTGCTTGTGTAAAGAGAGGAAATATAGATCCCACGTGAAACACAAATAAATAATCCCTGAACCTCGTAAAGTCTGACGCTGACGTTAGAGCACATGGAAAATGGCATCATTTAGACCTGACAACTCTGGACAGGACGTTGGTATTATCGTCACACCTGTGGTTCAGTGGACAGCCTGGTGCACTCAGTTGAAGCTCAGGATACAGGACAATAATCAACTTTATTGCAGTGCTGGGTAGAATTATAAAATACAGTCTTTAAGGCGGTGGAGAGAGAGAGAGAGAGAAAAGGAAAACTTCTGGACTGTGGTTTTAGGCACAATAAATTATATCTGCTACCTGAAGCTGAACACACTCAACGGGTGGGAAACTACATCTGTAGAAGCCTTCGTTGGTGCTCTGTATTTATGGAAAGAGAAACCTCCCGGTGACCTGGGAACACGCTTACCCAATTAGCAGCCTTGCCGACGGATCAAATGGAAGTGAAAACATTCACTGCCGTGACGGAGACGCATCACAATGCTCCATTCATGCTGCCGAGCCTTATGCTTTGGGGGTTAGGTGGACTGGGGGGGGCAGGGGTGTTCCTTAACATAGTGGGTAGGTAGGTGGTAGGTGAAATGGGAAAATAAATACAATAAAACACTAACTTAGCTTACGCTTACCTTTTTGTATTGGTGACTGTAGGCCGAATTTAAACCCTGTTCAAAGATGCTGGTGGTTTTTGAATGTCCAGAGGACCAGACTTAGCTTTTTTTAGATTTTTCTACCTGGATTATTGAGCATGCATCAGGGTGTGCTGGTGTAATGTTACCGAGCTTTGCTCATCTGTACATATTTGCTTCACGTCAGTCGCTGCATCCCTTTGGAAACTGCAGAATCTACAATTTACCAAAACCACAGGTTTTTGTCCTGTGGGATAAAGGCTGAGGGGGTCAGAAAGTCTGAAAGGCAGTATTAGAAGTGAAACTTTTGACAGCACAGGCCTCTTGGGAACCAAACCTGCGCTGCCTCGTGGGCTGGAAACTGTTACAGGTCGGATTCAGTTTCTTTCTTTGAACCTGTTAAAATCATGGCATGTCTGTTTCCTCCCTTTCTTCCCTAAAAGAATGTTTAATTATTATGCCACAGTCCTACGTAGCTATTATGATATTCTACACCAAGTCAAGAAAAAGGAACTTACATCTGCCAAGGTATTTGTTTTCCAAATGTCAGTATAATTAGAAATTGGGCCACGATGAGAGTCTACCCAGGTATTTGAGCAAAGTGGATGACTAAAGCTCTGGATTTATAATAGTAGCTGCGTTTTCTGAAATTATACTCGCCTTTTCTCAGACTATGTCATCCTTAATTGTGA
Organism: Garcialebias charrua; assembly: GCA_038048925.1. Taxonomy (NCBI): domain Eukaryota; kingdom Metazoa; phylum Chordata; class Actinopteri; order Cyprinodontiformes; family Rivulidae; genus Garcialebias; species Garcialebias charrua. The sequence continues at coordinate 10,208 of JBBPBX010034322.1, forward strand.
CTCTATATAAAGACACTTTTGTTCTTCAGAAAATTAGAAAACGTTGCCAAGCAAATGGCAGTGCTAATTCAGTCATACAAGTCCATGCATTTATCTTTATGTTATGTACAATGCAGCCAAGTCTGATAAATTTTCTCATCCTGTTCACCTCTTCTTGCATGGAAACATCTGACAGAAATAAAACTTTTCATCGTGTCAGGTCAGATAGCCATAAATACAGGCTGTCAGTGCAGTTTGACCCTCACATCTAACAGAGGGGTTGTTCTAAAGTGTGGTTTGGAACAAGATATCAGGTATTTAAATGTTTTGCTTCTCTTGAAAAGTGGCTAGGTACTGTAAGAAAAAAAAAACAGCTTCCACCATAGAGTAATGCTTTACCTGTCACTGGCAATATTTCATATCATTTATGCTTAGCTGCCCAAAACAGCAAAGCGATGTGAATGAACAGAGCCATATGGATAGATGGTAATCTCTCGCCTCAGACAGATGTTCAGCAAGTCCGAAACTGAAAGACGCACACATAGATGACATTTTCAGGTATGACACCTGATGATCTCAGTGTCCTCAGCTGTTGAAAACATGGCCAGTTTCAGCAGGTGTGCATGAAAGTTTGAAGCAGCTGACATTTCTGTGCAAATATCAAACATCTTGAGTGCCATATGCAGGGTTGTGACTTTTATTAGGCTTGTCAGACACCCAGCAGGAGCACAGCGCATGTTTTATTAATAATAAATCAACTCCGTTTGTTGCAGGTCATTGTTTCCAGCAGTATTTTTGGTAGTAAAGGACATGTGTTTAGATGCCACCCAGCTATGGCCTCCACTGCAAAGCCACATTAAACAAACAACCGTTGACCCTGGACTTGACTGATCTCACAGGTACGGCATAAGAGGAAGCAGGGCGTTGTGTTCCCTTTCCTCACCACATCAATTTGCAAATTGGTTGTGAATGGGTACCATTTTGAAACATGCAAATATGAGCCTCTACCTGTATCAGCTGATGCAAGGCGGTGTTGTTTTTGGCCCGACCTTAAAGACCTAAGGGGAGAAAGCTGTACTGAGAGTTAGAAAAGGTCACATAAACTCCAGTGGGATTACTTTACCAACACTTTCCACGGCTGAGATACTGTGAATAGATCCATTGTGGGGTGGGTCTCTGCTCTCGCAAAGCAAACCCTGTAAGGGTCCAGTTCATTAGCGCCTGGTTTACTGTTTGAAGTCAGTTGTTTATCCGGCATCTAAAGGGAAACCCCATCCAGGCATACGCAGCTGTGTGCATGGTTGTGCTTGTATGTGTGTGTTTTTTATATATGTGCATTTATGTGCAAGCTGTAGGATGTGCTTGTATAAATCTACAAGATTCAAAGGATCCACAGGGGGGTTTCCAGAGCAAATGGCTCAAGAGCAAATAAAATTTTCCATGGGGCAATAAAACTTATGGAGAATGAACAGTAGGTACAGTGGTTCTGTTCTTCTGGTGGGAAAAACCCAGAAAAATTGTTTAAAAATGTACATAAGGCATTGGAACGTATTTATTTTCTGACAGTCATGACATGACCATGGCATTAAAGAAGCACAAATCACAGTTTAGGTATTAGATTTGACAGGCACCACATGCCTTGAAATTCAAAACAATTGTTTCATATAATTTGCCTTTTCAACACGTAAAGGAATTTGTATGTGTACACCAGCACTCTACAGTCAGTCTATTCTGTTAGCCTGAGTTGTCCTACTGTATTTGAAGCTTGTGAGAGTTCCTGTGTATGTTTTTTCTTCTTTTTTCTTTTGTGATCTGTTTGTTCGTTGGAAGGCGTCCATGCGCCTCTGGTCAGACAAAAGTGCTGCGTTGAGCAAAACCTCCACTCCACTTTTATGGTCTGTGTGGGCCGTCCTATTTGTACAGGCTTAAAGCAAATTAGGCCAGCAGCTGCGAATGGCCATTCTTTTCCATGATGGCTTTTCACGATAAAAAATATGCTGCAGTGAACCTGTCAGTTTGTATTCAGAAATATGTGGCTCGTTTCTTTTAGCAGTGACACATTGGCATAATTACAATTAAAGCTTCCGCTTTCTTGCCTTAAAAGACAAAAAACAAAATCAATAGATTGTAGAAAGTAGACAAAGGTGCCTAGTGCAGTCAGAAAGAGAGGGCCTACCTCTGCAAGATGGCGTTTTCTTTTAGATGGACAACAAACTGCAGAAAAATGAGTGTTCGACAGCAGGGGAAAAAAAAGTCTGTTCCTGATGTAAAGTAGTGGTTTAACTAGAGAAATTGCATTTCCTGTGAAAATGCAGTGTGAATGCTTATTGCAGAAGAACTTGCTGAAAAACAAAAACGAGCACAAACAAAGTAAAAAAAAAATGCTGAATTTAGCAAGAAATAGCTGAAAAGTAGCTGAAAAAGCAGAAAGAAGCTTAAACTACCAGAAGGAAGCTGAAAGAGCTGAAATGAGCGAAGAAAATGTGGAATTAGCTGGTAAAGCTTTAAAAAAAGGCTAACTAGTACGGTAGTTGAAATAACAGAAAAAGCTGAAAGTACCAGAGAAAAAGCTGAAATGATCATAACAAGCTGAGAAAGAAGTTAATCGGGTTGAAAGTAGCAGAAATTACCATGCAAAATTTGACTTTGTCCTAAAACAGCAAAAAATAGCTAAAAAATGTAGCTGACTAGAACAAGCTTAAATTTGCATAAGAAAGCAGAAAGAACACATTTTCCCAATTAGGCTCAATGAACAACAAAAAAAAGAGAAAAGTATCTCGAAAAATCTGAAATTAGAAAAAATAACATCTGAAAAGAAGCTGAAATTACAAAAAGGAAGTGGAGAGAGCACATTTTTGCTGAATTAGACTGAATTACCATAGCTGAAAAAGTTTAAATTAGCATAAAACAGCTAAATAGTAGCTGAAATAGTATAGAAAGCTGAAACGCAGACATAAGCTGGAAGGAGCATAACAAGCTGAAATGAGCAGTCAGAGTCAGAGAGTCTTTATTGTCATTTGCACCGCATGTGGTACATGTGAGAGAGTGGACAGCACCAAGTTCCTGGGAGTGCACGTCTCAAAGGACCTGTCCTGGAGCAGGAACACTGCAGCACTGGCCAAGAAGGCTCACCAGCGCCTCTACTTTCTCCGCAAGCTGAAAAGGGCTGGAGCTTCAACCCCCATCATGTGCACCTTCTACAGGGGTGCCATAGAAAGTGTCCTGACCAGCTGCATCACGGTGTGGTTTGGTGCATGTACTGCATCCTGCCGCAAGAGCCTCCAGCGCATCGTGAGAGCAGCTGAGAAGATCGTCGGCACCTCCTTGCCCTCACTGCAGGACTTACACAGCAAACGCCTCACTCGGAAAGCCCACTGCATGGCAGGTGATCCCACACACCCACTACACAGCTGCTTCAGACTGCTGCCATCAGGGAGGAGACTGAGGAGTCTCCAGGCTCGAACCAGCAGACTGAGAGACAGCTCTGTTCATCAGGCAGTCAGGATGCTAAACACTCTGCCTGCTCTGCCTCCCCTCCCATTTGAACTGCCTTAACACAAAAAACTTTCTCACACATTACCACACAACACAAAGATTTTAACACTGGACTCTGTGTCATCAAACGGGTTATTCACTAAACTCTCGGTCATGTGCTCATTCAGTTTGCACTACTTCTCATATTTGCACTAATGTTTGTATTACATTACTGCCTATAGTCATACTACTGTTTACATTTACTGTTGACATTTATTACTACTGTTTACATTTATTACTACTGTTTACATTTATTACTACTGTTTACATCTAGACTTTTTATATCTACACTACTGCTGATATACAGTATATATTCTTTTTACTAGCCTTATTGCATAATGCCACTTTGTTTCTATACCAATATCAACTACCTCATACATATACTGTGTACATTAACCCCATATGCTGCTTTGTCACTCTTTACAAATGTCAAATGCCAGAACCTTCATTTATTTTATAGATATACTTTTTATACTTTATACTTCGGGACAGTATTACACTCTATTTCATTTTTGGTGTTGGTGAAACTTTTTATACTTTTATACTACTATGGAAAACTACTATGAAAAAACTCAGGACAGTATTACACTCTATTTCATTTTATGATTATGTTTATTAAATGTTGGTGTTTTGGTGTTGGTGAAACTTTTTATACTTTTTTACTACTATGAAAAACTACTATGCAAAAAACTCAGGACAGTACTAAACTTTTATTATTTCATTTTATGCTTGTTTATTAATTGTTTAGTGTTTAAATGGTTACTGTTGCACCGAGGGACTGAGAGAGAAATGCAATTTCAATCCTGTGTATGTCCTGTACATATTGCAGTTCTGACAATAAAGTTGACTTTGACTTTGATGTGATGAAAACGAGATTATGTACACAGGGTCCCAGTTACATCCAACAACAAATGCAAGAGAAAAAACAGTAATAACATCTAGGATTAACTAAGAAAAAAACATCAACTAGTAATACACTAAGCCCTAATGTAATAGAAAAACATCATTATAAACAGCAGCACGAACATGAGTCTGTATGAGCAGATGGTCACAGATGAACACAGCAACAAGAAAACAGATCAGCATCAGCATGATGTGATATTTTGCAGTGATTATTCTGATTATTTATTCATGAGTCTAACAGCCTCAGGGTAGAAGCTGTTCCTCAGTCTAGTGGTTCTACATTTGATGCTCCTCAACCTCCGTCCTGAGGGGAGTGGGGCAAAGAGTGAGTGTGCTGGGTGAGTGAGGTCTTTCATGATGCAGGTGGCTCTTTTCCTGCATCTGGAGGTGTAAATGTCTGTGATGGTGGGGAGACTGACTCCAACAGACTTCTGTGCAGCCTTCACCACTCTCTGTAGAGCTTTCCTCTCTGCAACTGTGCAGCCTCCATGCCACACATTGATGCTGGAGCACAGGATGCTCTCCACTGCACACCTGTAGAAGGAGGTGAGAACTGGGCTGCTCAGACCAGCTCGTCTCAGCCGTCTGAGGAAGTAGAGTCTCTGATGACCTTTCTTGATCAGGCTGGTGGTGTTGTTGCTCCAGCTGAGGTTATCATTCAAGTGTACACCCAAGTATTTGTAGCTGGAGACCACTTCCACTGCAGATCCACTTATGTTCAGTGGGGTGTGGGTGTGTTTGTTCCTTCTGAAGTCCACAATCATCTCCTTTGTCTTCTTCACATTCATGTGAAGATTATTCTCTTTGCACCAGCTCTCCAGGTGTTCCACCTCCTGTCTGTAGCTGGACTCATCACTGTTTGTGATGCATCCCACCACAGATAGACGCAGAAAGCAGATAGACGTTAGAAGAAGCACAAAAATGTTGTAGTTAGCAGAAAGAATCTGAAAGGAGCACGAAACAGCTGGAAAAACAGCTGAAATTAGCTGAAAATGGCTGATTTAAAAAAAAAATTGCACAAGAAGCTGAAAGAAGCTGAACCAGAACTAAATGTGAAAGGAGCAGTAAAAGGTTGTAAACAGATCTAAAGATTTGAAGGATGTAAAATGAGCTTAATTTTCTACGAGTAAAAAAAGTGCAAGAAAAGGCTAAATATGTCAAAAAGCGGAAGTTGCACCAATATCAGAGTCAGAGAGTCAGAGAATCTTTATTGTCATTTGCACCACATGTGGCACATGTGATGAAAGGAGATTATGTACACAGGGTCCAAGTTACATCCAACAATAAAATGTAAAAGAAGAACAGTAATAACATCTAAGATATGAACTAAGAAAAACATCAACTAAAAATGCACTAAGCACTAACATCAAAGAAAAACATTACTCCAAACAGCAGCACAAACATGAGTCTGTATGGGCAGATGGGCACGAATGAACACAGCAACATGAAACAGATCAGCATCAACATGATGTGATATTTTGCAGTGATTATTCTGGTTATTTATTCATGAGTCTACTAGGGGTGCAAATCTCTGTGTCTGGAGAATCGATTCGATTCCTATTTTTGGTGTCAAGATTCGATTCAAAATCGATTTTTTTGATTCAGAAACGATTTTTGATTCAGAAACGATTTTTGATTCAGAAACGATTTTTGATTCAGAAACGATTTTTCTATTAAAATGGTCATCAATTTAGTTTCAAGTTTTGTAACTGACAAGCTGAAAAGATTACACAACAATGTAAACAAATGGAACATTTATTTAAAACAATAAGTTTAGGGTCCTTATTATATCAAATTTAGCTACGAAGATACGTAGTTACTTGAAGGAAAGATCACAGTTTGTTCAAATAGATGATGTGAAATCTGAGTATAGCACAATCACATGTGGAGTCCCACAAGGATCGGTGTTGGGACCAAAGTTATTTATTTTATATATTAATGATTTGGTAAAGGTGTCTGGTCTTCTTCAAAGCATCTTATTTGCTGATGATACTTCATTTTTTACTTTTGGTAAAAGTATTGAACAAACAATGGAATTAATGACGACTGAACTTGACAAAGTTCAGTTCTGGTTTTAAATTTAGATAAAAACAAATTATATGATTTTTAGTAATAAAGATAAATCTATTGACGTTTCATTTAAAATTGATGGTTCTGAAATTTGTAGAGTCCATGAGGTCAAGTTTTTGGGTGTGATAATTGACAAAAAATTGTCTTGGAAGCAACATATAAGTTCTCTTAAAAAAAATTATCTAAATCTATTTCAGTATTTTATAGAGTTAGAGAGCTATTGAATGACAAGGCATTGTATCTGTTATATAATACACTTGTTGTTCCACATATGATTTATTGTGTTGGTGTTTGGGGTAAGGCGTGTAGATCGATTACAAAACCTATTTTTGTTTTACAGAAGAGAGTTATAAGAATTATTACCAGAAAACCTTATCGTCATCCAACAAGTACGTTATTTTATCAGATGAAATTACTGACGTTTTACGATCTGGTGGATTATAATATTTTGTTAATGATGTATAGAGCTCATCATAATGTGTTGCCTTTGAATGTTCAGATTTATTTTGTAAAACGATTGAGTTGTTATAATCTCAAGGGAACTGATATGTTTGTTATGCCTAGGTATAGAACTACGTAGTTTGAAAGGAAGGACTGCAATAGTTCAGGGAGTTAGGTTATGGAACGAAGTGGAAACTGACATTAAAGAAGCTAAATCAATAATTATATTCAAAAGAAAGATCAAGGATAAATTGTTAAGGAAATATGTTTAACGAAGACATGAGTTTAAATAGTAATTCTTGAGATTAAGGGAGTAAAGTAAAGCTTCTTACTTCCGGCTCTCGACAAGGCAAGTCGCATATTTTTTTGCTCCTTCCTTCCCTAAGTTTTTCCTCCTCCCTGCTTGCTTTTTGTCTCGTCTGACACTTCAGCGCTCACTCGAACCAATTTGCGATGGAATTAGTAAATTGGGCTGTTTCTTCAATAGATAAGATTTTTTCCACGAAGCGGACCGTGCCAGGAGAAGCTGTCTGCCCCTCTGACACACACGCGGCTGGATACATGATGGATTCGTGGGGACAGTGGCAGCCTATGTGTCTGACCGTCTTGACTGTCGAAGACGTGGAAGATTTGTGGATTATTGGACTATTAGTAGCAGCTGCTCTGTTTTTTGGCATCGGCGGAGCTGTCTGCTACCTGAAGCTGAGGAGAGCTTCGGCGGCTATCAGCGCGCTGGCGAAACTCCCTGATCAGCATGATTCTCTGATCCGGGCCGTGAGCAACTCATCCCAGCTGTTGTATGAGCTCAATCGCACGTTGGGTGCGTCGGTGGACTACCGCGGACCTGCGGGGCGCTTTGGAACTCGTTTACAGCCGCCCGGGCCCCAACAGGGCATGGATGGGGGTTCATAGACCGGAACCTCATATGATTTGGAATTTTGGCCCTGAAACAGCGTCTGGACTTGGAAGGCTGCAGTGAGAAAGTACACTGTGGTCTGGATTGGAATAAACAAAAAGACTATCTAATCTGGTTTCTGCACACGTCCTTGAAAAGAGGCCTGTTTGGAAATTATTCTCCTGGAGCGGAGAGCTGAAGTGCCCTGCTGACCTCCCCCCCATCCCTCCCCCAGAGATCTCTGTGCGTGCCTCGGATAACGCCCAGCTGAATAACTGCTGAACTGTGTTCTCTGAAGTTACTCACAGACTCCATATCTCCTTGCATGTCGTCAAAACTGCAACAATGTCTCGTGTGATTGTGCTTATGCTGATAGAGTTTTTGGGACTTTATCATGGAGTGTCCTCAGGCAATCTTTGATAAATTCTTTTTTTGAATATCACAAATGATACCTACTGTGTTTTCCTTTTTCCATATCTGATTGTGGTGGCGCGGTTTTTATACTGCTGCGACTTCGTGCGCTCGTCCCTATCCTATGATGAATGTGCGTAATCATTAACGTTGTCTTTGTGCCCCGGTGCAATGTCAAGGTCAATAAAGATATATTCTATTCTATTCTATTCTATTCTAAATGAGTTATTCGATTTTCTTTTTTTGTATTTAATGAATTTGTTTGTTTGAATTGTTTGTTAGAAAATAAGGGGCAGATACAATAAGATTTTTTCTTCATCTGCCACCTTTCATTTTATATTTTCATTTTCTTGTTATCTCTGTGTTAAAATGTTTTATTTTGTGTTTTTTATTATAAAATGAATGAATCAATAAATCAAATCAAAAATCAAATCAAATTTTTGATTTTGATATTTATACCAAAATAGGAACTAATAATGCAGGAATGCATTAAATTCTGTAACTTAAATAACCAGTATTAGGTTAGCTTTTTGTTCTGTTACTTATAGAAGATTATTGTTTGAATTGATTGTTTGAACTTGTTTTGTTTTTGAAAAAAGGTGCAGATAAAATAAAATGTCTTCTTCTTTCTGCCACCTTTCATTTTATGTATTCTTTCATATACTATGAGACATGGTTTTATTTTCTTTATCTTTTGGGTTTTAAAGTAAAAAAAATAAAATAATCGATTTTTGGGCTTTTAGAATCGATTCTGAATCGCCAGGACTAAGAATCTAGATTCTTTAAAAAATCAAAACCTAGAGTCTAACACCTTCAGGGTAGAAGCTGTTCCTCAGTCTAGTGGTTCTACATTTGATGCTCCTCAACCTCCGTCCTGAGGGGAGTGGGGCAAAGAGTGAGTGTGCTGGGTGAGTGAGGTCTTTCATGATGCAGGTGGCTCTCTTCCTGCATCTGGAGGTGTAAATGTCTGTGATGGTGGGGAGACTGACTCCAACATCTTCTGTGCAGCCTTCACCACTCTCTGCAGAGCTTTTCTTTCTGCAGCTGTGCAGCCTCCATGCCACACGTTGATGCTGGAGCACAGGATGCTCTCCACTGCACACCTGTAGAAGGAGGTGAGGACTGAGCTACTCAGACCAGCTCGTCTCAGCCGTCTGAGGAAGTAGAGTCTCTGATGACCTTTCTTGATCAGGCTGGTGGTGTTGTTGCTCCAGCTGAGATTATCATTCATGTGTACACCCAAGTACTTGTAGCTGGAGACCACTTCCACTGCAGATCCTCTTATGTTCAGTGGGGTGTGTGTTTGTTCCTTCTGCACTCATAGCAGGATTGTCCTGAAAGACCTGAATGTTTTGATATTTGATTTGTTGAAATAGTTTGAAAACTGCGGGACGAGAATTGCGCCAAAAAATGTAGGGAAGAAAAATGGATCACAATAGTGTGAATGCTTCATAAACATTCACACAACCAGGAGTGATGTCAGTTCATGACATAACATGCAGCTTTAATCATAGGGAAAATATTTTTGTAAAGATTTGAGAATATCCATTTTATTCCATTAGTTTAAAGGACAACAAGTTTTATTTATCTTGAATTGTATTTTAATGCACAAGAATTGAACTGTGAGAAAAAAGTAGTTGGACTATCAAACAACACTGCACTCTGCAACATAACACTCTGGACAGTTCGATTCTTCAAATTACGTAATAAAAGATTACCCTGAAATGTTTTTACTTCAGTGAGCCAAACATAACAGCCTTTCAAGAAGGTTTCAATCTCAACAGTTTGAAGTAAACTTAGCGTCTATCATGAAATCATGTGTGAGCACCAAGTGAACGTTTTAAAACTTTAAATTAAATATCACACATCTGACTTCCTTCCATTGATCAGTCAAGCCACGTTCATGTCTTGAGACAGCTGGGAAAAGTAAAAGGTAAATATATTTTCTGACAGTGTGACAAGAAAAAGAAATAGACCTTGCTCAAAATTGAGTTCTTAAGCTAATCATCCATGATTATAGGCTTGGAAGCCAAAATACACGGCATCTGAAAGAGGTTGTTTTCATCTGCACGCTGCAGCAGAACAACTGGCTGACAGTGTTGCCTATTCTCCTGAGAGTTCTCACTTTCCTTGCCTCGATTTGACTGGCTTGCAGCAGGTCTTGCGGCCCTGAGGGACTGTCCGGGGAGACCTAGACAGCATTGGCAGCAGGCAGCTTAGCGGTGCCATTTTGCTGTGGCGAGATGGACAAAAGCATCTCTTGTTGTCGCGAGCTGTTTGTGGTGCTGCTTTCCCAGTCCAGTGGAAAGGAAAGGACAGCCAATGACCAATGCCAAACAAACCTGGTCCAGCTCACCTGTGCAGTGAATGTAGAACCGAATGACCCAGATCTGGATGGAAACCATTGCAAATATTTCCCAGCAAGGCCTTTGGAAGAAACATTTAATAGGGCCTCTCAGCAGGGAATTCAACTAGCTGTAAATGACTTTGGCTCTCTTTAGCTTGTGTCATCTGTTCCTAAATAGTAGTAAACAGTTACATTGCCATCAGACAATTTGGCATGCGGCTCACGCATTGCAAGGTGTTGAATATTGTGTTAGAAAGCTAGGATGCTTTGGATTGTGTTTTCTTCTAACATAAAAATAAACTGACAGTGAAACAGAATAAGGAGAATGCATAAGGTTAAAAGCGTGTGCAGTGCTGGTTGCAGGACAAATTCTTTTAACCAAATTACAGCTCAGTTTAGAACCATAAGCCAAGCTGCAAATATTTGGCTTGGCCACAAAAATGGAATTATATTGGCTTAGAAACCATCAAAATAAAAAAAAAAACGGCAACCTTGGGAACAATTAAGCAAAATAAAGTTCAGTTAAACCAAGTGCTACTGGTTTCCCCACTCCTGCCTACAGTTAAAAATAAAGAAAAGGACAACATCTGTTGTAGAAGTGTTTATCCAACTTCGTAAATATGCTGAAGCATTTAATCAAGCTGTGGCAGAAGTAGCCCTTGCTCATTTTTGCCATGCTGTATAGCTTCTTTGTGTTACACACAGCTGTAAAATGGAATACATCTGTTGTAGAAGTGTTTATCCAACTTCGTAAATATGCTGAAGCATTTAATCAAGCTGTGGCAGAAGTAGCCCTTGCTCATTTTTGCCATGCTGTATAGCTTCTTTGTGTTACACACAGCTGTAAAATGGAATACATCTTCTGAGGAGTTCATTAACGGTAACCCAAGGCTGTGGTTATTTGATGGTCCATTTCAGCCAAAAATATAACCAGTAGCATTCTGTTTCCACTAAACGTTTTATGATATGACAACACAGTCAAAAGCAACTTAAATAAATAGTAATCATTTCTACCTTTGTTGAAATAAAAAAGCATTTATTTAATGTTTATATATGTTGTTCGTCTCCTTTCAGAGTTGCTGCAGGCAATTCACAGCAGCCTGAACTTATAGAAATGGACATTTTCTGTGAGTAAATATATGCATATGGGCGACACGAAAAGACAAAAACGCTACGTTTTTAATATATTAGTAAACTTATCAAAGCTCAGGACTGTAGTTAAGATGTCGTAAGTTGTGCAATTCAATTTGTATCCAACAAACTGTGAGAACGGTCTCCCATCGGTCATTGACGCCCCACCTGCAGAACAAAGGAAGCGCAAAGTCCATTGCTCTCTCACGAACACGAACAATTATATGGTTGGTCACCACCTAGCTAACCATTTGACAAACTTTTAAGCCAGCTTTGTTTGCTCACAGCTGAGGCTCTAAAGAAAGGCAAGAGCGGTGCGGAAAAGGGCCAGCTTTGACCATTTTCACACAAAGAGTGCACTGTTGGCTAACAGTAAGAAGCCTGTTTCTGGGAGGTTTGCACTGTTCCTGGGGCCCATTTCATGGAACAGTTAGCAAGGCCAAAGGCAACGCGTGGACTGGAGTCATCGTTAGGGCCTTCAGGGCCAAACCCAGGACTGGCCCTCTTGATCTTCCTTAACACCCCCCTTAGTCCCCCCAAAGCTTTTACAAAGCTGACTGGGGGCGCTGGGTGCTGCAGGTGTCCACTCATAAAGGCCTGTTGGAAACACTCAGCTGGGAATTTTTTCATCCATGCTCACAGAGGTCAAGATAGTAGCAAAATTAGTTCTAGTCCGTTAAACATTAGTTGCATTATTGTTTGTAAGCAAGTTATTCTGTAGATTTATGTTGTCACGAAATGTAAAGTACCGCATTTCCTGCCGGACAAGTCGCACCACCCTATAAGTAGCGTCAGTCCATATTTGTATAATAAAGTGAAAAAAATCCAAATATATGTTGCTTCGCTGTATACGCCGCATCTATTATGCATCACCGCTGACGTGTCGCGTTTGTTACGCATCACCGCTGACAAACCGGAAATGTGGGCCGAACCCGGAAGTATGGACTGGTGTGCCAAAAACCGATGGGCTGCCAAATGGCGGCTGCGGGAGTGTGCATGGGAGGACTTTAACAAAAATTTAACAAGATTAACACCTAAAAACAATTATTTGTTTGCTCGAAATTATAGCAAGGATGTGTCTCAGTTGAACTATTTCTTAAAAAAAGTGCTTAAATGGTCAAATCAGCGGAATTTCAAAAAACGTCTTGCTGCCTCGGTTGTCAGGGAGTGTGCAGAGGGAAGAAATCAGGAAGGAGGAACGCTGCTCGTTTCTTCGAAATTTAACAAGGAAAGCACCTAAACAATTATTTGTTTGCTCAAAATTATAGCAAAGGTGTGTTGTCGGTTCCAAGCAGCGAGCAGAATAAAAGTGGGGTGTCTGTGGCAGACAGATTGTGTCATTAATAGCTGGTGAAGATTCTTAGTCCTCCAGGACATGGTAAATTCAAAAAAGTTCAAGAAAAAAAAATAGAGTTTAAACTTTAAATTATAATAACTAAAGTTCAGTTATTTTTGTCTTGAAATTTTTTGAATTTGTCATTATAGCCACGTTTACCTATACATGATACAATGGCATGCCTTACTGCTACTATCATATTTTCCGGTGGACGTGTCACACCGCCCTATAAGTCGCATTAGTCCATATTTGTCTAATAAAGTG
>JBBPBX010034323.1:0-15407 GCA_038048925.1 Garcialebias charrua
TCTTCAAGGAGTCAACTTAATAAAAAATGTGTTGGAGAGAAGAAAAATGTAGCATCACGCAGGAAAGTCCAGGCAATGCCCAAACCAATAAGCTGTGATGACTGTGGTAAAATATTTACTTGCCAATCAAAATTAAACAGACACATGACAGTTCACACTGGAGACAAACCATTTCCTTGTGAACTTTGTGGACAAAGATTTACTCGGAAGAACACTTTAAAATCACACATGAGAGTCCACACAGGAGAGAAACCGTTTCCTTGTGAACACTGTGGACAAAGATTTAGTTGGAAAAAGTTTTTAAACTCACACATGAGAGTTCACACAGGGGAAAAACCGTTTCCTTGTGAACTTTGTGGACAAAGATTTAGTCATAAGACACATTTAAACAGACACATGAGAGTTCACACAGGAGAAAAACCGTATCTTTGTGAACTTTGTGGACAAAGCTTTAGTGATAAGACTACTTTAAACATACACATGAGATTTCACACAGGAGAGAAACCATTTACTTGTGATTTTTGTGGACATAGATTTAGTCAGAAGATACATTTAAATGCACACATAAGAGTCCACACAGGAGACAAACCCTTTCCTTGTGAATTTTGTGGACAAAGATTTGCTGTGAAGACAAATTTATACACACACATGAAAGTCCACACTGGAGACAAACCGTTTCCTTGTGATCTTTGCGGTAAAAGATTTAGTCTGAAGACAAGTTTAAACTCACACATTAAAGTACACACGGGAGTGTAAAATTTATTTCTGTAAAATAATTATTGTATGTAGGCATATGGGGTGTAATATATACCTGTATATCGATTATCATTATGAGATAAGATCATAAAATATGCATGCATTATGTAAATAACCATGTTTTGGGCACCACCTACGTTTAGGAAATTAATCGTCTAATAATGAATCTAATGAATCAGTCTCTTGAGCATCAAATGTAGAACCACTAGACTGAGGAACAGCTTCTACCCTGAGGCTGTTAGACTCATGAATAAATAAATAATAAGAATAATCACTGCAAAATATCACATCATGCTGATGCTGATCTGTTTTCTTGTTGCTGTGTTCATCTGTGACCATCTGCTCATACAGACTCATGTTCGTGCTGCTGTTTGTAATGATGTTTTTCTATTACATTAGTGCTTAGTGTATTTCTAGTTGATGTTTTTCTTAGTTATATCCTAGATGTTATTACTGTTTTTTTCTTACATTTTGTTGTTGGATGTAACTGGGACCCTATGTGCATAATCTCGTTTCATCACATGTACCATGTGGTGCAAAGGACAATAAAGATTCTCTGACTCTTTATCCCAAAATAACATGAGTGCTTCTTCCAATTTTAATCTCCTGAGACCCTGCGTCCACATATGGGGACATTACATTTTGGCGTTGCTGTACCTTATACTTCACTCTGTTCAATAGTGTTTTATACTTTGTTAAGCCATGTTAATGTTGTGTTATGCTGTAAAATAAGACCATTGGGCCTCATGCAAGAACCGTTCGTACGCACAGATTTGTTCTTAAATTGTGCGTACCAGTGATTTAGGAGCATTTGTGGCATTCAACAATGTTTTCGTATTGTAAGATTTTTTTCAGATACGAACAAAATTTACGTGTGGTCCAGACCTGTCGTATATTTTACGAGCAGTCAGTCTGCTGTTATCCAGATGGATTTTCTTCACTAATAACTTTATATTTCGTTATTTAGAAAATATTTTGAGTTTAAAAAAATCACGCACCATAATTATTCTTGACAATAGGTTATTCTGTTTGAATTAGAATTATAATTTTAAGTTTAATTTGTCTGGTGTGTCGCAGGCTTCGGTGAGTCGTGCGCTCCCCTTGGTCATCAAAGCCCTCCTCAAATTAACACCCAGGTACATAAAATTCCCATACACCGCCGCAGAACAAGTACAAATTAAGACTGATTTTCATGCTATTGCTGGACTGCCAAACACCATCGGAGCAATAGACTGTACACACATACGGATCAAAGCACCTTCACCTGACGCATTCCCATTCCTCAATCGGAAGCAATACCACTCCATAAATGTCCAAATTATATCTGATTCGAAATATAACCTGCTAAATGTGGTTGCGCGATGGCCAGGAGGAGCGCATGACTCATTTGTGCTGCAAAACAGTGCTGTTGGCACGCGTCTTGCGCAAGGTGCGCATGGAGATGGCTGGCTTGTTGGTAACTTTTTAATTTGTAATTGAGGATTTGGAATTATTCTCTGATCATTTACCTATAACTCACTATTTTCCACAGGTGATCGAGGCTATGCATTAGCCCCATGGCTTATGACACCTCTAAACAGCCCTCAGACAAGACAGGAGCGCTTGTGTAATAAGCTGCATACACGCACTCGTGCTGTAGTTGAGCGCACAATTGGAGTTTTGACATGACATTTATTTTTCCATCCATCTCGGTAACGCAGACTTTTCCTTGACCTCCTCCTGTTGCAGTCATAGAGCACCGTGCTGCGGCGAGACGTTTTTTTGAAGCCATTTTCAGATCAAACCATTTTTTCTTGATTTCTGATACTGTACGACCCACGGGAGACACAACATTAACAGCAGTGGTTATTTCATGCCATTCTTTGGCTTTAGCTGGTCCTTTAATCCCATGAGTGACGCTGCTAAAAAGGACAGATTTTCTTTTCTCGATCTCGGAGAGCAGAACTTCAATCTCCGCACCCGTAAAGTTCTTCTTTTTACTTTTCGCTGTCATTTTATGAACGGACACTTCCTGCTCTCTGAGGCAGGAAACGTAGCCTTATATGGTGTTTTGAGGGGTGGGAATTATGTAAATGACCTCTCCGCGTGCACGAGCAGGTGGATAGAACAGGTGCAATTCATTATATTTACGCAGCTCATTTACACACTTTTCCTGAGGATAGAAGAGTTTGTTGAATCTGACGTGGCATGTTCGTACGAACGCTTCGTACGAACAAAAGTAAGAGAAATTTAGGATAAAAATACGAACATGTTATTGCATGAGGCCCAATGTCTCTATCTGAGGATGTTTTTTTTTTTAAAAGTATGTCTTACCCATGTAACAAAATACAACTTCCTGTTTGAAGAGGAAGCTTTATTTATACACAAATCAGGTCCATCTAATCACAAATATCTGCACTACCTGTGATGTCAGGTGACCAGCAAACAGACAAAAACCTGAATCCTACCAGGACGCAGATCAATCAGCTTTTGAGATAGCATGCAGGTTGATTGGCCGATATCAGGAGGAGATCTCAGAAGTCAGGACCTCCTGAGATGTCCGAGCAGCTTTGAAGAGACGGATGCTCCTTTCGCTTTACAGCCTCCAAATGGATACCAGATACAGCCAGTCCATTTAAGCAACCTCTGAAGTGGAGATCTCCGAGTTGTCTTACGGATGAAAGGCAGCATTCTTTTTTGATCTGGTTTCGGTTGTTAGGTGTGGTGTAGGTCAACGTCATTCACGCTGCAAATCTGACTGGTTCTGATTTCCTGGTGGTTCTAAATGTTATCTTGGTGCTGATGCAGAAATCAGGTTTTGATGCTCTGAAATCAGTGGCTGACAAAATGTAACGGTCATCTTGGTTGAAAACTTGCCTGAACGTTAAATAAAAAATAACTTTGAACAGTTAAAAAATCGTTGTGCTCCATTTTTCTTATCTCTCGTTTCTCTAGAGACGTCTTTTTAGAAGGTACTTCTTCAGTCAACTATCTGCTCTGAAGTCCTAAACAAAACTTAACTTGCTGTGTTAAAACAGATCTGATTAGTCCACCTCTCAAGAGAAAGGCGTGGCCTCCAACCTCTAACCCAATCAGTGGTCATGATTATACTTTAGGGCGTTTCTGAAACTTAGAGCCTTTGTTTCATATAAAGAGGATTATTAAATAATCTGAAATCTTATCTGCCTTTAAAAGTTAAATAAGACAAAATTGTATTATCTTAAATATTATTACTTAAAACACATTTCTCATGAATATTCAAGCATGGAATGAAACATTAGAAAATATATATATTTTTTCCCTTCCTTTTATAGATGGCCTCCCTTCTCACCTTATAGCCATCCTCTTCACACCATTATGAAATGTTTTTATTTTCATTTTTTTAATTATTATTTTTTATAGAATAGAAAGGAAAGACGGAAAGCAAGACCACAAAACATAACAAATACACACAGAAAGCACAAGGCAAACACACCCGACCGCAAACCTGCAAAGAACATGACAGAACGCAATAACAAAACACATATGTATAAAGACTTAGAATATTCATGGCTTTGCAGTAGATTTTTATAAATATACCTATATCTACATATATATATATATATATATACATACATACATACATATACATGCATATGCAGTTACATGCACATCTACATATATACATACGATACCTGCATGTGCATCCCTGCATCTATTTGTGTGTGGTGGTGAGCATGCATAAGTGTATAAGGCTTCTCTAATAGAACATTTAATAGTGACTGCGAAGCATCAGAGACCCGACCCCCAAGACCCGAGGCAGACAGAGAGGGGACTAGAGCCCAAGACCCCAAGAGGGACCCTGAGCACGGAGCCCCCAGGGCCACCCAAACAGGATGAACCACTCGCCCACCCCCAGATCTGACCATAGGGGAGAACCGGAAGAGCCCCACCAGCGACTACACGCCTCCCCGGGGCCAACAGCGACATACTCACAGGTCTCTACCGGAACCCGCTGCACTGATGTAGCCCCAGGACTAGGCACCAAGGCCCGGGAACCGAGGATGCACACCCCTCAGGCCCAACAAGACCAGACGACCCGAGCCCCACCAGGCAGCTACCAGGCCGAGCCGACACATGCCCAAGTGCCCCGCCCTCGACACCGAGGGCCCCAAGCGCGCCGGCTGAGAAAAGTACTTCTTTTTCAATAAGAGAATACCTGTATATCAAACATGGCGAGTGCGGATGTTTCCAAAACTGAGGTTAGTTGAACAAAGCCTCTTTAAAACAATCTTTGTTTCATACAAAGGCCTTGGGTTATTGAGTTCATTATTGGGTTTAACAGTTAATACAGAATATTTGAAAAATGGCTTTGGTTTCCAACAAAAAGACAAATATTATTTTAACAGATTCAAACAAAGGTAATGTCTCTTTCTGAGGTCAGATGTGCAGAATAACATCTTATTACAAGTCTGTGAGCTGAAACTGAAGAATCTGTTTTAAACTTGACATTTTTCAGAACAAAACGGATGACTTAACCGTTTCAAACATGTACATAGGAGTGATGGTTGTTTCTGAGGTCAGGTGTCCCTCCACATATAGGCCATGAGATGCAACTGGTATCATCACCCTATTCAAATTTGTTTTTATTTAAAAAAATCTGTGACAAATTTCAACAAGTTCCAAAACTATGAATTGCTCATATTTTCTCAAGAATTCTTTAAAAAATAGAAAACAGTGTTTCCCCTACCATTATACAAGTGGGGCACCCCGTCCCATTAACAAAACCAATTCAATTTGGGCAAACAGAACAGCAAGCATCAAATAATCCTGTGAGCAGGTGTAGTAAGAGCCAGCACCTCTCTGTACAATTGGAGTCCAAATATAAGAGAGAAGAAGTCCACATATTGCTTTGTATATGAATGTATACTGAAATATATTTTTATTAAGTATGCACCAATCCAGATTTTCTTACTTCTGATCCGATCCCGATACTTAAATCTGGATATTGGCCGATACGATCCAGTTCCGATATCATCATCATCAATGATTTTATATGAGGCTGTAGTAATCTCCTCTCAAGTACAATGTGTACACACATATGCATGCATGTCCAAAAAGGCAATGTGAGGCAAGTTTTATCACTGTTGGATAAGTTTCAAAGTTACGATACAATTCTGCTAACACAAAACGTGTTTTTTTTATTCCTAGTTTTTTATTTTATTTTTTATTTATTTAAATTTATTCATTTCAGATTTTAAAAAACACAAGAAAACTATATACAACACCACATAAATAAAAACAAAACAATACATGAAATGAAAGGAAGCAGAAGAAGATAAAATCTTATTATATCTGCCCCTTCTTTAACAAAATTAATTCAAACAATGAATTCAAACAACAATAATCCAAAAAAACCAAACATAACACAATAAATAACTCAGCACACTTTACCATATACGTATAGCAATTAGGATATAAACCAATTTTTTTTAGAAATTTAGTTTTAATCATTTTCTAAAACATAGACATTGATTTTGCAACTTTAATATCATTTTCTAAACCATTCCACAGACCTACCCTAATGCATGCTCATCATGCATTTTTAGGTTCCACAGACCTATTCCATGAATTAAATTGATGCTTTAAAATGGATATTAAAGTGATCAATTTAAGTGATTGTTTGTTTAAAGTTATTTTATATATTCTTTTAAAGGGGACCAATTATTGGTCCTATAAATTTTTATGGTATGTCTGTGGGCTATCCAGACCATGTTCATTCAATTTAATGCACACAATAATTCTTAGATAATAAAATATCCCCTTTCTAGTTCTGCCTTTTCTGACTTCCGTTCAGAACGAGCTGTTTATGATAATGAGCTCTGAAGGCCACGCCCTTCAAAAATGTGTTTACATTAACTCCGCCCTCCAAAGGGGACCCTGAGGCAGAAGACGTGAAAAAATAATAGCAGTACAGTACTGTGAAAAAAAATAAATTCAAAATTTTACATTACATAAGAAATATATTTTTTCTCACCAAAGAAATAATTGTTTTTACCGTGTTTTCTTGTAAAGTCCTTCGTGTGGGCTCGCTTCTGTGGCCGGCCACCATTTTGGGCAGGGCAAATGAGGCGCTGACGCGTCGCGTAGGCCGCTGAGAAACATCCATAAGTTCACCCTCCATGTTAAAAACTCTTCGTCTGACTCTTCGAAAGCAAGCAATAAGGCTGCAGAGTAACACACTGGCTGCTAACTGCTATATAGAGAGCGCTCTCTCTAGCCCCTTAGGGCGGGGACAGCTTTTTTTCATGTACCACATCCGGCGCTGACCGGATATGGTCCGTGAGCAGTCGTCCGGTTGATTTAAGAGCCCGTAAATAAGTTTTTTCATTTTTACTGATAGATAATTAGTTATTAGCGGTACTGCATTTTAACAACAACGAAACATTGAACTCTGAGATGAACTCAGGAAAAACAACCGTGACATTTTTTATACTGAAGTGAGTGGAGCATCACCAGGGGTTGCTAGGTGAGGGGCTGGACTCAGGTTGGGGTGGGTTGTCCTACGGCTTGTGACATCACAAGCGCCAGGATTTGAAATCGAGACATTAATATCCCTGAAAAATAAATATACTTAGAGTATACCACAGGTTGCATTTTTTTTGGTCCTAGGACTGTTTTTTTTGAAGAAGTACATACCCAAAGTAGAGTAAAAAAAAACATTAAAAAGTGAATTTTGAATATTTGGTTCCCTTTAAATAATGGGGTGATAAAATATTTTTTTCTTCTTTCTGCACTCTTTCTATTCAATGTTTTCTTTTTGATTGTTTTATTTTGTCTCTTAAATGAATGATTAAATTAATTAAATAAAATATTAAATAGCTTTACATCTGCTAAAGGCCCCGGTATAGCTCTGCGCCACTGTACGCCGTACGTACGCAGAGGCCCAAGCGTAGCCCCGCAGGGCATGTACGCGCAAAGCTCAAATTTTATGACCGCATACGCGAGGCGCGTTGTCTCACAATACACTGCCTGGCGCCGGACTGTTTTGCATGAGACAAAAATGTATTAAATTCCCCTTCTTCATCCCTGATCTGGACTTTTCTTTTGTTTTTTTGCCAAAAGTCAAGTAAGTCAAAAGTCAAAGTCAAAGTCAACTTTATTGTCAGATCTGCAATATGTACTGTACAGGACATACACAGGACCGAAATTGCGTTTCTCTCAGTCCCTCGGTGCAACAGTAAACATCTAAACATTGAAACACTGAAACATATAATAATAGACATAAGCATAAAATAGTAAAACTAACACTGTCCTGAGTTTTTTGCATAGTGGTATAAGAGTATGAAAATTTACACCAACTCTAAAACTAAAACATTAAACATTTAATGAACATAATACTGTCCTGAGTTTTTGCATACTAGTATAAAAAAGAGTATAAAAAGTATAACTAAAATAAACTAAAGGTTTCTAGCATTGACATTTGCAAAGTGGCAAAGCAGCGTATGAGTTAATGTACACAGTATATGTATGAGGTAGTAGTTGATGTTGTTATAGAGGCAAAAAGTGGCATATGCAGTAAGGCACATTGGGCATCCCTAAATAAGACCGTTCAGAGCACACTGTATATGTATCAGCAGTGGTGTAGATATTAGAGTAGTGTAAATGTAAACAGTAGTAATTACATGTAAGCAGTAGTAATAAAAGTAAACAGTATTAATAAATGTAAACAGAGAATGTAAACAGTATTATGATTATAGGCAGTGATGTAATACAAACATTAGTGCAAGTATGAGAAGTAGTGCAAACTGTATGAGCACATGACCGAGAGTTTAGTGAATAACCCGTTTGATGACACAGAGTCCAGTGTTAAAATCTTTGTGTTGTGTGGTAATGTGTGAGAAAGTTTTAGTGTTAAGGCAGTTCAAATGGGAGGGGGCAGAGCAGGCAGAGTGTTTAGCATCCTGACTGCCTGATGAACAGAGCTGTCTCTCAGTCTGCTGGTTCGAGCCTGGAGACTCCTCAGTCTCCTCCCTGATGGCAGCAGTCTGAAGCAGCTGTGTAGTGGGTGTGTGGGATCACCTGCCATGCTTCGCTTCCTCCTCCGCTCACTCCATGACTGAAATGAGGAAATAAATGAATTTGTCACAAGCAAACTAAACTCATGTCCAACGTGGCTGCGCAAGGTTCTAAATATTTCCTGGTGTTCTGGGGTGCTGGACCAGCGCTCCCTGTTTTTATTTTATTTTTTAGAACTTTTTATTTACATATAAACACAGAATACAGCAGCGGCAGAAGCTGTGTGAAGTGCCTTTTTTTCTCCCCACCCGACCTGTCAATCAATTCAGTAGGCGTGTCAGCAAATGACCAATCAGCGACCTCAATTTGCCCCGTAGGGAAACGTTCCGCCCTGCTGTTGCTCAAATGACGTCAAGAATTTGTAGCGAAAATGCGAGCATTAACGCGAGAACGAACGCAGAGCTGTGCTTGTGAACGCGCGCGCACAGAACACGCGCGTAGAACGGCGTACAGGCCGTACGCAGAGCTATACCTGGGCCTTGAGTTCATGGCATAAACCAACACAGACATGTTCCTGTTTTTACTATTTTACATCGCTATATAATGTAGCTGTTTATGGTTCGGGTTTTTTAATACCATTTTTTTGTCATTTTTAATTAATATGCTTTTTTATGATTGTCTACTGTTGTACTGATAAATATCTCCTGGAGGGTAAACTATATCTTGGACTATGGTCAAGTTAAGTTTTACATTGGACATTCGAGCTCCGGGGCTTCAGCGGGACGCCACTCTTGCTGAACCGAAACATAGGCATCCCGACCCGGCCAGCCACATCCCTGTCTCGGTGGAGAGACAGGCTTAGAGCGGCTGACCGAAATCAGAGCGCCCACCCCAGATTGAACAAGAAAAACACACCGCTGAAGCCACGGAGCTCAAATGTTCACCAAGAAGTTGCTAAACTTCATCATAAGAAATCTTTCATTTTCTACAACATGGTTGGTCATTAATTACGATGAAGTTTAGCAACTTCTCGGTAAACATTTTAGCTCTGTAGCTTCAGCAGTGTGTTTTTCTTGTTCAATCCGGGGTGGGTGCTCTGATTTTGGTCAGCCGCTCTCAGCCTGTCCCTCCACCGAGACAGGGACGCGGCTGGCCGGGTCAGAATGCCTGTGTTTCGATTCAGCGAGAGTGGGGTCCCGCTGAAGCCCCGGAGCTCAAATGTCCAATGTAAAACTAACTTGACAGCGGTTTTAATGGCGTGCTATGGCTTTGCAGACATTGCACGTTGCTGTCTTGTGGTGTTTAGTGTAAAATGCTTCCACACAGCGGACATGTTACGATGAAAAGTTGGCTAGCTGTTAGCTAAGATTCTACTCACTCAGTCCTCATGCTGTAGCTGGCTGCAAACTATCAGAGGTGGGTAGAGTATTCAAAATTTTTACTCAAGTAAAAGTATTGTTACTTGAACAAAATATTACTCAAGTAAAAGTAATGAGTAGGCATCCAAAAATTTACTTGAGTAAAAGTAATAAAGTACTTTGATTATAACCTACTCAAGTAGTGAGTAACTGCGGAGTACCATCTCGTGTCATTAAATTATAACATGCAAATGGATTTACAAGGAAACATAACTTTTAATGAGACTGAATATACATTGTTATAAATAAAAACACAAAGGCAAAAGGATTTAGAAATAAACCACTTATCTTTTACATTGTTATAAATAAAAATAAATAAAAAACATAAAGGCAACTGTATCCAAAATAATTCAGCTAAATACTGTATTAATAAACTTGACTTTCTGCAAAACTTTGTTTCTACCAGTTGGAACTCATTTTCTTACATTTTGACATCCTATAAACAGAACTAACTGTTTAAGTATAAACTGAAACACAGTCCTACACATCAAGCAAAGGACTACCGGTATGTAATCCTGAACTTAATCAGTAGAACAACTGACAACATAAACTCAGTGAAACATTATTCAATAATGTGACTGTTAAGCTTTAAGAGTAGCTGGTGAAGGAAAATACACACGTTTAGATGTTCTATATGTTAATCTCATTTGAAACTGATACACAACTGTTATATGATTAATACACAAGTGCTTTATAATCAAGGTATTCACAACTGTTTTATGATTGATTGATTATGCAATTAAACAACATTATAATGCACACTTTTAGATCCAGCAAAGAGAGGGTTAACATGCTCGGGAGAGATGCACTTTGCGTTTTGCTCTGGTCGACACAGGCTTTAAGGGGTATGGTTAGGGCACACATGACTCAAACTCTTATACAGTAATGCTGAGCACTTATAAAACAAACACACACACTTGGTCACCGATTAGTGTAACTGGACATTAATTACAGGAATTTACATTAAAGATAATACACTAAACACATGGATCAGAGCTGTTCTGAGACTCTCAAACATGTAAAACAAAAGAGCTGACTTTTGCACCAGCCATAAATCTCCAGGGTCATAAAACTGATAAACAGGAGAGCTGTGGGACTCCTTATCAGTGCTTTAAGCCAATCAGAGACCAGAGAGGCCCAAACTGCATCTTCATAGTCCCAAAACATCTGAGATATCTTCAGCATTCTTTGAGAACCTCGCCGCGACAGGTCTGTGTAAAATGCTCACATTTCCTTGTGCACAAAGAATTGTTTATTTATCCCTCTTAAAACGCCGGTGCCTCTAGCGACACTTTTTCCACACGTTTTCCCAAGCTATTTTTAGATTACCGTAACTCTGCAACTGTTTGTGCTATCAGAAAAATTCAAACGGTGTTTGAAAGAAAAAAAAGTGCGCTTTTAGGCTCTTTTTGCTGGTATTACGGTAGTCACCCTCCGTGAGCTGCAAACGCCCTGGAAAGCGAGTCCTTTGTCTTCAGCACGAACAGAGTGCAGCTTGAGCAGGAAAAACATGAGCAGCAGAGCAGAGATTCAGATAAAACTATGTCAAATCAAGGAATAAAAAGACAATAAGGAGATTCCTGGATGATTTGAATTTGGAGAAGTTTCTTTTTGTTCTTCTGAAGAAAAAGCTGAAAAAACATTTGATCTAACAATCTAATAACTTTTTGAATTTTATTTCTGAATGAATGAGGGCTGTTATTTGGTGGATAATTGTTTTATACTGGGTACATATAATAGGATATAGTTTTATTTTATTTTTTATATTTTATTTTGTTTTTGGAATAGTATATCAAGTCTATAACATATACTATTCATCAGTTTGTACTTTGTTTGTGTAGAAGATAATGAGAAATGTAGGGAGGGGAAATTCGCCTGTAAATAATTTGAATTGTTAGTCTGTTTCTTATTTGTAAAAATAAGTGAGAATAAAAAAAACATTGTAAATATGTTCTATAGTGTTGAAATTGTTAATTTATGATGCAAAATCTGTACTGCATGTTCAAATGCAGTGTTTTATTTGCATAAAATCTCTAAAATCTAATTTCGCTTATTGTTTTTTCTTGATGTTAAACAGTTTAATAGTTGTTTTTTAACAAGTATAATGTAAAATAATGCCAGATATTGAAAGATCTAAATATTCTGAACAAATGTGCTGAAGCACTTGTCCATAGAACATTTTCTTCATATTTTCTAGTGAAAAACAAGTAAAAAATGCCAGGCGGAAATTTGAGGCTTAGGTGTAAAAGGGTTAAGCTGTACCTCTGTTAACCTGTAACCTGTGTTGATCCAAATAAATCTTTATCTTTTTTACAAGAGAGACTGGTCATTTGAACACCGTCGAATATCACCTTCAAATGGTGACCCCCGACGTCTGGCCTTGTCTCATTCTCTGATTTGGTGGGGACGACGTGGTCTGTTTCTTCAGCTGTGCCCAATGGAGCTCTGACACGACAAATCAGGTGAGTCGACCGTGTTTTACACAAAACCGACGATTTGGCCACCGTCCCAAATTAAACTGCGCACAGCAGAGATCCAGTCTCGTCATGAATTCTGGTTCTTCAGGTTAAAGTTAAGGTTAGTTTTCACGTTTGGTTTGATCTGTCGACACAGGTTTCAGTTTTAACAGACGCTTGCTTGTGTGCGGGACGGTCCCCGTAGCGCGGTCACGAGCGGAGCCGCGTGCCCGTGGGGAGGGGCGCGTGCTCGTGGTTTTTCCTTCGTGTGTGTCGTCGTGTGGTTCGTGTTTCATTTACTTGTTTTTTGGGGGGTCGAACGTCATCTGCGTCGTGAGTTTCGCTGCCGCTGGTCTCGGTCGGGGGGGTTTCCGTCCGCCTGGTGCCAGAGGGGGGAGGTGTGCGCGCGTCGCTACGTGTTCATTGGACGTTTCCGGGTGCGCTCGTTTCAATCAGAGTGGCTGGACTCGCGGGGATGCTCTGTTGCACGTACCACGTTAGGGGAGCTCCCGACTTCCTGTGACGTCACTGCGTGTGTGACCACCCCGTGCCGCCTGTTTTTGGTTGTCGAGCGTCCTGTTGCCTGGTCTGTCGCGGGTCAGACCGGAAGCCACTGAGGGAAGTGGACCTCCGTGCAGCGGTGTATCGCGGGAATACATCGCGGTCACATGGTAGGACCGTCTGCCAGCTGTGCCCTGCGGCGACCTTGCTACTCGCCGTGGTGGATTCGCACTGGAGACGGGGGGAGCCCGCCTGTTCATTGATTGAGGCGGTGCTGATTGGATTTTGAGTGTCGGCCGTTTTTGCATGCTTCTTTTCTTGTTTCTTTTGTTTTTTCGTGTTTCATTAATGACAAAGGGGGGTATCTTTGTATATATATGCACTTTCAGTGTTTTAATTGTCATTAATGGTTTGTGTCGACTCAGAGAGTGTGAAGTGAAGTTTTCTTTTTTCAGTGGTGAATGGTGCTGCTATATTTTGCATGAATGACAGGTGGCGCTGTTGTCTAACAGTGGGGCAAGTCTGATTTTCCACAGGCTTGGCCCTGTGTTTCTCATGCATAGCTCATCTGTGGATGCTTGTGAAATAAAGATTTTGGGTGAATGTTTTGAGTGGCAATTATAGCACACATGCAATGTAAACAAATGCAGGAACAAGGAAACATTGTTGAACTATTGCTTAGGATCCGAGCAAATATCAGACTTTTACTAACCGTAAAGACAGAGCAGGAACAAGGAAACATTTGTGAACTATTGCTTAGGATCCGAGCAAATATCAGACTTTTACTAACCGTAAAGACAGAGAGGGGTAACAAGTTGAGCGAACTTGCATCAAAAATTGTTGAGGAAGCAGACGGATCAACAGGAAATTTCGCTAATTTAGTTCTAACCAGATTTAAACAAGACAAACGAAAGCTCTATGAAATTGGAACGGAGATAGCACATTGTAAAACGGTAGCAGACTATCAACAGTTAATTAATAATTATGATGAACAGCTAAAACAGATTGACCTTCTAGAAGAATTGTTCTTAATTGCGGACACTGTACAGAAATTAGGGCACACAGACAACAGTTCAATTTAAAAGAAAATTCAGAGTAGCAGGTGGCAGGGAGAAGAGCAGTCAACAGCGCCACCTGCAGGAGGGTGAAGCAAGTTGCAGAGACGGAGGGAAGTGAGAAAGTGAGATGAAAGGGGAAGGTGAAGTGGTGTCAGAAGTCAGTAAAAAGAAAGTTGGGAAACAGAGAAAGGAAACAGTAAGTCGGTCAGACAGAAGATGTGGGGATGTTGAGTAGAAGGACAGAAGTGAAATGTCAGAGAGGACTGGGAGGCGACCGAGGAGCAGCCAGAAAAGTGGAGGAAGATGAAAAGATTCGACAGAGGGAGACGAGGTGATCAAGAAAGTGAAGAGAAAGTGGATGCAGAAGAGAGAGCAAACAGGAAGTTGAGACAGAAAGGTGCACAAGGAAGTTGAGAAGAAGACAGGAGGAAGGAGATGGAGAACGTAGGATCGGGCCCAAGAGAGGGGGGGGCACTGAGGGGTTGTGAAAGTGTCAGAGAGACGATCAGGAAGGTGAGGTGAAACATTATTTAGAAATCAGCCACAGAGAAAAAAGCTTACTTTGGGAATTTTAAGAGCATCAATTAGACGAACACGAGAGTTCTAGAGAGATGTGAGACAGTCTTGGGTCAAGATTAAATTCATTTTCAATTTGATGTAAGAACTTTTTTGTAAATTTTTTGCGTTTGACTTTAAATTAGGGAAAGAAAAAAACGTTGTGCCGACCAGATCCAATGAGATGTGTTCTGGGAGACAAATGCCGAAAAGATTTCACTTTTGAATTTTCGTCTAGTAATATTATTGGCGTTATTATTAGACAATTACTCGTATTTCTTTTTCAGTCCACAGCCTGACAGCACACAGTGCGTGGAGGGGGAGCATGAGACAGACAGACCTCTTTCTTACAGAACACATAATTGTAATTTGCCATGAGCTAGGATTCAACCAAAATGCATGATACTTTTGCGTTTGGTGTCATGAGATTGGGGGCAGTTGTGGGTCAATTGGATTTGAATGCATAAAGTTGACGTCTACATGGTTCATTTTGACTCTGAGAGCGACAGCTGCCAGTCAGTGTGAGAGACCTCTCACTCAAGAATGGAAACAACACAAAGACAGTTAAAGGGAGAAAAACCAAAGAACTGTCATTCAAACATCAGATTGTCCATGAACTTCCTCAGTCATATTTTCAAGGCAGAGACCTGAACAAAAGAACTGTCCAAGCAAAGTCAGCAAACACA